>CM077107.1:24919277-24956698 GCA_039619505.1 Cimex hemipterus
TCGCGTCACAGGCGTTATAAACGTCAATCGCGTCGCGTCACAGGCGTTATAAACGTCAATCGCGTCGCGTCGTGTCACATGAGCCAAAAACGTCAATCGCGTCTCGTAACAGGCGTCATAAACGTCAATCGCGTCGCGTCACATTCGCCAAAAGCGTCAATCGCGTCCCGTAACAGGCGTCATAAACGTCAATCGCGTCTCGTAACAGGCGTCATAAGCGTCAATCGCGTCGCGTTACATGCGCCAAAAGCGTCAATCGCGTCGCGTCATAAGCGTCAATCGCGGCGCGTCATAAGTGTCAATCGCGTCGCGTCACATGCGCCAAAAGCCTCAATCGCGTAGTTATTCCGGTGTTTAGCTTACTAACCATCATAATCAAATAATTTTTTTAAAACTTTTGGATTTTTGACCTCTTTTAATTTGGTTTACATTAAAATAGGAATGTTGCAATTGCTAATAACGAGAAAATTACGTACACTTAGTATGCAATGAACTACAAATAATAGGAGTGTCCTGTTTTGTAGTTATTGGACGATAATGGTGTAATTTTATGAGCAAAACTATGAAATAAATTGCTAGTTAAATTTAATAAATACCGTGTAATAAATTTTTAGTAAAATTCATTATGTATATAAAAAAAGGTTCCGGTGTTTTGATCAATTTTCTACTAAAAAAAAAAAAACTACAAAACCGATTTTCTGAAACTTCCAGGAGTCGCAATATGTTACTATGGAATCATGACGGATGTAAAATAAATAACAAGAGCCATGATTCATTAACTGAGAGGGCCTATATAGTTTTAAAATTATTTCGCAAATTTTACCCCTTCGCCCGTTTTTCAAATATCTTTCCAGTGAATGGTACTTATCTAGTGGATCTTTAACAAGGATAGTATTACGGGAAGTCGAGAACTTCCTTCCTTCTTCCATCGAAATTACCCCTTCCCTCTGAAACCAGTTGTTTACACATCCATCCAACTTACAGGTCGGCCGGCTAAAGCCATGATCTAAGCCGGGCTTGTTCAACGCTTGAAAATTCAACAGGACGGTGTCGTTAATGAAGTAAACTTCCGAACTTTAGGAATATGTCAACTTTTCACTCTATCACTTTATTAACAAAATAGCCAAGATTTTTCTTGTAGTTCCAAGTCTTAAAACCCTACTGATAGTTTTGGTTTTAATGAAATTAAGACATTTTTGTTCTTAAAAACGTGCTAGTTTGGTAATACTCTTTTGATCACTTCACCATCGGAAACGCGCACATTGGGGTCAAAACGCAAAGAATCGGAAAAATACAGTAACAACCAAGCTATTTGAGGTAAGTTCTCTAAATTTTATACGTTTAGGTTTTTGGTACGCTAAATCCCATGCACATCACACCGTCCAAAATTGCGGTCCAAAATCCAAAAATGGAATAAACATCAACAATTTTTCTATACGTTAATTCCAATTAAACAATTCTGGAATCGGACTTCAGAAAATCGTTCAAACTGTCTAGATAGACAAATAACTGCTACACGTAGCAAAACATAATCCTATTGACCTATTGACTCAGATAGATTAGTAATTATTCACATATTGTAGAAACACAAAGTGTTAAGAAGAAAAGAATAAATTCTGAAAACAAAATTATGAAATCCTATTGGATGTTTAAGTCTGGTCACGAATATAACCATGAAGAAGGTTTGTTGTTATGTTGCTTTTATCAAGAGTCAGTCATCAAAAATCCCGTTTTGAGATAATCCAAATGAAGTTTGCTCAGTTTTTGCCAAATAATTTTCCCACTAAAAATAGGTCGAAAACCCGTACAGCAAAGAACACACACACTAGATGCAACGTTACGCGTCGCTACCCGATGCTACGCAACGCCTCGTCACGTTTTGGTAGGGTGTGCACATTTATGCGACATCAAGCCCACGCCACGTACTCACACAGCGTGTATTGAAATAAAAATAGACATAGAACAGTGTTTGTACATTTTAATTTTCTTTATTTGCCTTTTCTTTTTGATAAGCAAGGAAAAAACTAAAAATTAATTGCTTTAAGAATGTCCATATAAGGATTTGAAGTAATCTCGACATATTTTTACAAATTAAAATTTCCATTTTCCAGATGGATCGAAATCAATTTCTTTTTTAATAAGTTGGTCCCTCAAGGTTAAAATTTCCCTGAGCTGTTTTGAAGAAAACCTTTGGCATGCATAAAAAATATAAAAATGTAACATGTCCAAAAATTTCTATACTTTTATTAAGGGTCGAGATGGTTTTTTTCCCATTTTGGAAGAGGAGGCATTTTGCGACACAACTTCCACGAGAGAATAAAAAGAACTGAGAAGATATAAAGAACAACATATTGACACGAGATAACAATTAGAAAAAATGGCAAAAAGAATACACACAGGCAAGTAATTCTAAGGGGCTCTGATATTTTAACATTCAGCCAACGATCCAGTCTGCTGCATGTTTTGCTACCGTGAGACGACCGAGAAAGTTTTTAACCTGTACAATTAGGCTGAGGTTTAACCATCACCGTCTTCCATCCCACCTCCACAAAATTGGAATCTTCTCAAACGGCAAATGTACATGTGACAATTCTACAGTGGCAGATGAGAAATAATGTTCTTTTGGCCTGTCCACTAAAGCTCCGAGGCAGAGAAGATATTTACAAAACACTGGTGAAAAACAAAGTGCCACAACCCACCTCAGTTAACTTAATTTTAAGACAGAGTTGGGCAAAATCTACCTAATTCAATCATGATTAAAATTTTTGATTGAAGTTTAATCATGATTGAATTAGTCATGATTAAATGAATCATTATATGATTTAGTCATGATTAATTCAATCACGAGGTATGACTAAATCATACAATGATTAATTTACTCATGACTTATTCAATCATGATTAAACTTCAATCAAAATTCTTAATCATGATTGAATTAGTTAGATTTTGCCCAACTTTGGCTAAAATGACCACCTACCAAAATCCAATAGACTCAGGATAAAAATTTTGAGATGAGAGTCGTGCTTAAGGCCAACAGGTCAAAAAATGTTATCCCAAACGAAAACGTTAGGATTTTTTTAAATGTGATGAAATTGTGTATTTTTCATCTTTTGTGCACCCATTCGAATATGATTTATCGAAATTTAGTCATGACTAACTATATTATGACTAAATTAGTCATGCCTTGTATTTAATTACTAGTCATGACTAATTTAGCCATCAATCACATATCGTGACTAATGACTGAATTAGTCATTTACTACCAATCATGACTAACGTTCTGAGTGATCAATCATTAATCATTAGACATGACTAATTTTTGCCCAACACTGTTTTAAGATATATCAAGAATATTGAAAACCTGGATCCTATTTTCACATTTATCAAACAAAATGACATAGATATTTAAATAAATTTTAAGAAAGAAGGAAAGAAGAGTAATATAGGATCAAGTGGACGTGGGTAGGCGACGGCTGGGTGGACGAGTTTGGCCCCGGATTGTGGGATGGATGCGGACTCTTCCATTGGCCCTAGGTGCCGTGTAGATGGTCTTTGTCCGCATCCATCTGGAACAATCTGCGACAGAGCAAAAGAAGGGTAGAAGGTCCTTAATCAGAAGAGGGGCCTCGGCGTCCTTACCGGTCGGAACTCCTTGGGGTGAAACCATGAAATTTAAATTTTATGAGCAAATCCATGTACTAAATTTTTAGTTAAATTTATTATATCAAAAATAGTTTTCTCGCACTTTGAACAATTTTTCTACCAATCCATTAAAATTATTATAATTTTTTTTTTAATGAAAACATGAATTCTCGATCTCGGTTAATTTGGTTTATATTAAAATAAGTGTGATGTAATTCATATAACGACAATAATGCATGTAGTGTGAATAATATGATGATTTTGCCTTCGACTGTACTCGATGCTACCCGACGGAAATCCGGACAGTGGGGATCGCAGAGCGTAGAGTAGGGTAGCGTTGCGTGGCATTGGACAGGTAATACAATCTTACGGATGTACTTTGGATTTGCGTCAGATAGCGTCGCATAGCATCGCATCAGGTAATTGTGTCCCCGGCTTAAAGCGCATCCTCACGTTCAAACTCAGAAGTTACAAGCACACCCTTGATATGAATTGAAGGAACCGCCATTCTACCACCAACGCGTTTTAACGAGAAGCCGATTAACTATGAGCTTAATAAGAACTATAAGAAAATAATTTTTATTTACTGATTAATAAAAAAAAATTAACTTCTAAAGAAGGCACACTTGGACAACCAAAATTGAATCATCAGGTTTTCGTTGCTTGCCATATGTTGTTGGTTAACTATCACAAAAAATAGTGAAATTCTTAAACGGTTAAAAATTCTCGTTCGCTTGGTTTTAGACTAAGTAACTCAAATAGAAACATTTTCTCAAAACCTAAAGACAAAGTATACAACTTGTCAAAAAGCTGAGTTTTACCAACTTAACTGTGACGATTGTGATATTAATATATTGGACAAAGCAGCAGAGAAATGAAAAAGAGGTTTTATGATCACTTGCCAAAATTTAAACGAAGAATAGATAGATGGTTTACTTCCTGTGAATCTCTTTTTTTTTTTTTTAAAGCTAGATCTTCTTTTTAAGCATAAAGCTTTTACCAGTCCTCAAAGCTTCTTCAAGTGCTTCCGAGAGTATCCTTCAGGTCGTGGCTTTTCCTCTCATAGGATTAGCAATCTCAGCCTTCGCACCAAGAGAGGACATCTTCTGGTGTTTCTTCTTCTTGGCAACATCTGCACAGGCTTGTTTCTGCTCTATACATATGACTCTGGATCTACAGTGTCAAGCCAGCAGTCCTACTATTATTCTAGTCCTAGTGTGTTCTAGGTTTAGAAGTTCTGCTGTTAGTCTCTGAGTTGGTTCTTAGATACATTTTTTTGCATGTCCTGGGCTACATTACCATTGAGCAGAGAACTTATTGTCTAATGGATTAGTGTTTCTGACAGTTTGATTTGTCACAGGGTTCAGGGCCAATAGGCGTCCTTGTCAAAATTTCCTTGCCCAATTTATCAAACCTTCGATGTCCCTTTGCTCTGTGTGCCCTGGGTAGTTTTGTTATTTTGTCCAATGTCTGACATGGATGCAGTCCAAAAGTCTCTGGACTTTACCATCGATGCATCGATCGCCTTCAGCACACCCTGGCTATTCTTCTAATGACAATCCCCAGCTTTTTTATCATCCTGACCGAGTGTTCAATAGGCACAGCTTCCGCTTGAAAGACACTGGTGGCATATTGTATGAATTCTAGCCTTTGGTCCTTCATCTAAATGAAACAAAACTCAATTTTAATTTAAATTGAAAAATTCACAGTGTTACCCACTTTCAGCAAAGGGCGCGATCTAGATTCGCCTGAGAAATTTGAAATTTAAAAATATAAAAATTATAAAAAATCACTTAGTGTTTGTTAACATATACTAGACATTTCCTGAATGATAATTCAAGCTGATAGAGAGAGTGAAATATTGCATTTTGTTCTGGATTATCTATAGGTGGTAGGTCAATCCAATTTTTGAAGAGATTACCAGAATGAATGCCAAAACTTGCAAAATATAAAAGAAAAAATTAAAATTGATTTGAATTTTTATTGCATAAAATAGTTGAGAATATTTAAATTCAATGGGATGACGGTGAACAATATTACTGCCAAAATTAAAAATTAAGATTTATTACCAATTGAGGTTGATGTAGAAAGCTTCGATGAACACAGTAAACAGGAAATGTAAGTTGTAAGAGTTTATTTATTTTTTTGGGACAGTATGGCTGGAGCGTTATATCAATTTGTAGAATATTTATGACGGTTTTGTACGATAAATTACAGCGAATACAAATTGTTGATAGTTGAATCAGATATATAAGCAAAACAAGAAAAATTTTTCACAAAAAAAAAACATTAACAGCCTCAGGAATTCTTATATGCACTGGCGGGCAAAAAATTTTTGGCACCTCGAAATTTCTAGGACTGATGAATTGCTTGAAGAACAGTAAGGTGCTGGTTTTGCATAATTCTCAACGTCAAAAAAATGGCCATCCTGTGGTTCTTTTACTCTATGGCGTCCGGAAATAAGGTGGGGCCTCGTCAATCGTAAACGTTAAAGGTGTCTCGCAGAGGAATAAGGATCTCCGATGGCAATAGCCGCATACGTGATGGAACGTCCATCGTTAACAATTGCCACACCACACGCAATATACTCAGCACTAAGTGGCTTAATTTAAAAATTGAAATTTAAAAAACAAAAATGAAAACTAAACAGATTATTGATTCAAAATTGAAATTGGACTGAATAAATATTTTAATTTATGTAAAAAGTAAACATAAAAAAAAAATCCTTTATCCTTGTTTGGATTCCTCTAATTGATATTCCCAATTTAAAACATAGCATAAAGAAATATTAATTAGTATATTAAGTAAATATTAATTAAGGATAGAATTTTTTACTATTGAGAAAATGAAAAAGATCAATTGGCTGGAATTTTTTACCTTCCTAAAAAATTGTTTAAAAAAAAGGAAAATATAGAAATGAATAAAAGAAGTTTCAAAAATTTTAATAGATGCTTATTCTTATGTATTACAAGTACTACGCACAAACACTTATATTAATTGCCACTTTTAGTTTCACTGCTGGCTACATAAAATTACCATTTGGTCATGGAAAAATTAATATGATTCAACAACCCAATATGTATATATATGTATATGTAAGTATAGCTGACATATATATATTTTAGTTATCCTTGCCCCAAAAACCAATGCGCAAAAACAGAATAAAATACCAAAGAACAATTAAACAGAAGTTTTATTTTTCGCTATTTCCGTGCAATTAGGTTGAGGTAAATCAGTATTATTGCACTTGTCCTTCCAGACTTTCCAATTCCCGAAACCACCATGATTATCGTGTATTTCATGGGCACACTCCACGGCATCGGACAGATCTTTCTTCAAATCTATTTAAAAAAAAAAAAAGACATGAAAAATTTTTACATGAAAAATTTCAGAATACTTCATGATTACTTGTTTCTTGTCAAACATAATATATATGTGCGTGTGTGTGTGGGGGGGGGTATTTTTTACCCATTTATTTTAATAAATCACAAATTAAGGTTGAAATAGTGTACCTTCGCATTTGATACTACAATTTCCACCTTGTTTATCTTTTCCACACCATTGGTCACTAATCTGAAAAACAAACAATTAATATTAAAATGTATACACGTCAAAGGGGAATGAGTTATTTAAAAAAAATTTGCATGAATAAGTGCTATTATATTAGAAATTTGGAAAAAAAGTGAGAATCACATGGTCCATTGTTGTCGGCTCTCTGTGATTCTGTTTAAAAAGCGTCTGATGGATTGAACACTTTTTTCTTTTCTTTTTCACTGTTAGGTACAAATCATAGAAATAATTTTTAACCAAGGTTATCCATCACATTTTGGTCAAGCTGAGGTTGCGTTGCAGACACATTGCATTCAAGTTTCATCGGCCACAATCAACCAGTGTATGGAAGACCTTAGATTTGGTTTTATTTCCTTATATCTTACGAGTCTTTTGGTACTCTCAAAAATCACCTTTTGTATGTAAGAATGAATGTATCCATCAGATTTACATTTTAAAAATAGAGAAAACTCTGTTGTAATACCTATTTGATTTCTGTACCCAACCAATAAGTTGATGGACAGTCAGCATAACATAGATGGACGCTAAGGGTGACTGCTCCCTTGAGCCAGTATAGTCCACCCCAGCCAGATTCTTCTTCTTCAAGGAAACTTGTTAAATTGCCTCTCATACAAACACAAACATTTGTGCTTATTGCTTTTCTCCACAATGTATCATACTCATTTCTAAGGTCAAAGAATATGACCAGAGGAAACATATGCATATCATTATCAAGGAGGCTGTCATGGTCAATGATTGTATGATGCCTACTGGGGGGCAGAGGTGACTCTCGGCTAGTAGATGACACGGTCATGGGTTCGATCCCCACTGTCGCCTCTGGAGCCTGGTAGCTGCAATTGAATGAAATTGACATGGCACTCATCATGTAGGGGCAGGATGAGATCTCAGTGACCCTGAATTTGATCTCAACCCCCTTCAAAAATGAGTTTCTTCGATGGCACACCGTGGGCTCAAATTTACACTTGAGTTACGAACCCCCAAAAGTATGGAGCCAGAGATAAGCTGTATTACTGCAGTGCTCAGGAGGGAACTCCTTCAATTCCTGGTATCCATTGTAAAAATAAAAATAAACTTTAACATTAATTCTTTAATAAAGATAGCAAACCTTTTTTCCCTCATAACAGTTCCAAGTTTCTTTCAGCTCAGATTTCAGGGGATTTATTTAAGCAGGTTGTCAGGGACATTGTCCTGTAACTTGTGGAAAGTTTCTTGTACTTATCCAACAGGACAGTAGACTCAAGACAATGAGTTGGCACTAGTGCTATCTCTTCCATTATTTTTGACTTCCCAGTTTCACTTTTGTATTACGTACTTAGTATGAGACGCACAGATAAAAGTCAAGTTCAGCCGTTCACGAGTGGCAGCAGTGGGTGGCCTGTTATTTTTTTACAGGACATACTATTTGAAGTATTTCGGTTGCATTAAAGTAAAGGTTTCACTTTTTGCCTTGGAACAGTGTATGCTCAAATGCTCCTTTCATTTTAGGTTTTACTATATTTTCCTTCAACAGGTATTGAATGTTGGGTGGGCATTGGCTGGTGAAGGTGGAGACATGGGTTGAATTGGTGGTGGTTATATTAAATTATGTGGGAAATGCATATGCATATTTTACAGCACTGTATATCGAGTGAAAGCTCGACTAATAAATTATAAATATATTACACATTATTTAATTTTGACAATATTACCTGGAAAAGCCCATATGTCGTGTGATTTTGTCCATCTGAACCTGTCTCGTTTTTCTGTGCTTCTGTTGAAAAATTACTGCCATGTTTTACAAGACAAACCCCTAAAAATAAATTAAAGAAAATAGTTAAGTACTTAGTAAGTTTAAAGTCGATTCTTGGGTTGTAACCAATATTGCCAATTTTTTATCAATTGCTAGCATTATATAATAATATTGACTGTTATAGTTAGATGAGCAGAAACATCAAAATCCAAAGCAAAAGGAAAAAACAGAAAGAGGAAAATATTTAAATGAAGAGAAAAATAGAATATAATCCAAGAAAATTTTTAGTATAAAAAAACTATTTATAATAAAATTAAAGATCTTGTTGCATTGAAAAATGAAACATTTACAGTAATATAAGTCCATTTAATTTTCGACTTAAAAAAAGAAATTTTATTTTTAAAAAAAATATTAACAACCATTGAAAAACAAGATGAAATCATGGAGATTGCAATGGATAAAAAAGCTCAAGATATTACATGATATCATTTTTAAATTGTGTATGTTATTTTTTTAAATTTAGTAGGGAGGAAATTTAAAAAATAAAAGCACAAATATTCTTTCTATTCTAACATTTTAAAAACACACACACACACACACATACTCATACACGCACAAACAAACAACACACACAATCAGTTTAAATATCCTTATTAGAAATCTTATTGAAACATCCTCAAAAAACTCATAGTTGAAATATCCTCAAAGAAAAAAAAAATCATTATTGAAATATCCTTAAAGAAAAAATATCATAGTTGAAATATCCTGAAAGAAAAAATTCATTGTTGAAATATCCTCAAAGAAAAAAAATCATAGTTGAAATATCCTCAAAGAAAACAATCACAGTTGAAATATCATCAAAGAAAAAAATTCATTATGAAATATCCTCAAAGAAAAAATAAATCATAGTTGAAATATCCTCAAAGAAAAACAATCACAGTTGAAATATCATTAAAGAAAAAAAATCATTATTGAAATATCCTGAAAGAAAAAATTCATTATGAAATATCCTCAAAGAAAAAATAAATCATAGTTGAAATATCCTCAAAGAAAAACAATCATTATTGAAATATCCTGAAAGAAAAAATTCATTGTTGAAATATCCTCAAAGAAAAAATAAATCATAGTTGAAATATCCTCAAAGAAAAACAATCACAGTTGAAATATCATCAAAGAAAAAAAATCATTATTGAAATATCCTGAAAGAAAAAATACATTGTTGAAATATCCTCAAAGAAAAAAATCATAGTTGACATATCCTCAAAGAACAAAAAATCATTATTGAAATTTCCTGAAAGAAAAAATACATTGGTGAAATATCCTTAAAGATAAAAATCACAGTTGAAATGTCCTTAAAAAAATTACTATTAAAAATAAAAAGAAACTACTCTAACTCTAATTCTATTTAATTTTAAGCCATTTTTTTCATCGTAAACCATTTCTAAAAAACTACGTTTATGTTTGTTTTGTTCTGTATGTAATATTTTTGATGTAGAAATTGTGTTTTTTGCAATCATAGATATGTTGCTTTACTCTCTTATCCAGATATTGGGATGTAAGACCAATGTAAGTTGCCGGACAGTTTAAACAGTAGACTCTAGAATCGTGTAGATTACGTTAGATTTATTTGTGATTGGTGTCGGATCTTTAATTTTGGAAAAAAGTGTTTGGATTGTTTTATAATTTTTCGAAAGCTTTTGAAAGCAATTTTGAAAGCAAACATCAACATGCAAACTCAGTCGCAGCTACGCCAATATCATTAATCAAATTCAACACAGAGAACATACATATATCATCACTTCAAATATTTTTCGCATAGTCTAATTGTCCAACAATCTAACTTCTCCTTTTCCCATTTATCTCTTTCTATATAATCCTGAAAGGATAATCTGGCCGAGCCGTTACCACCACATTGTTTCCCTTTGACGGCTGTTTTCACCTCAAAGAAGCCGAAGCCTCACACAAAATTGTCTTTTCTATACCGAATTTCTTCCCCACCACTTCAAAATCCAACATATGTAAACATAAAACAGCAATATCTCACAGGCACTCTCAACACGACACGCAAGAATGGCACAAGTACACAGTAGACAAACACTTTGTGTGGGTAGAAATGCTCTGATTGGATATAAAATATATTTGCATTGTATAAATTCACTTTTCCACATAATAAATGTATATGTTAAATGAAAACAATGTTTGTAAATCCCAGGCCCTGAAGATGATCTCAATAAAGATCGAAACGTTGCCACGATAAAGATGTTTATCTGAAACGTCACACCAGACCGCATCTCACGATATCTGAATAATTAATTTAAAATTTTCATTTAAATCAGATTTGTACTTTTTATCGTTCATCGTTGGCAATTTAAAGAAAATTATTGTAAATGTATTAAAACATCGAAAAGAATGAATTGAATTTGATATAAAAAAAATTTAAAGGTGGATTGTTTTTTTCTCATTTTCTTTGAAAGGCTAGAAAAAATAAAGTAAAGAGCTTAGAAATTGGCCAAAACCAATTTGGGCCACCTATTCAATATAATTTATTAATTTCCTTTTCAATTTATGTTTAACTTTAAGAACAGGCAATCGAATAAAGAGCAACCTGATCATCGAAGCGAGTATGACATAACAAACAAGACCGCCCTGGTACTTTTAAAGAATTGTTTTTCTTTTAAAACAACGTTTGTACATTCTCAAAGGTTTTCCCATTGGCCTTTTTTGCCTAGTTTACAATCAGCGACAACTATCACACTTCCTAATATTAAAAAAAAAAGAAAAAAAGAAAATTGCCCTGTTTATACCAACAGATATCTTGATGGATAATCTCCTGTGATTCACCGTCTTTCTTCAGATCTAATTATATTGACGCATTGTCAACTCAGAAGAAACTAAATGTTACGTATATACTTAATTTCTTATGTTGATCAAATTATTTATAATTTAAGTTAAAACATATAAAATTCCATGTTCTTTTTGTATGATATATGCATAAGACATGTCAATATATTTACTATAACCTGAGAAGCTTAGAAGAATTAAAATAATATGATTAATTATTGCTAGAAATGTAATGGGAAATGATAAGTTTATTTAAAACTCACAGTTGGCCAAATCTGTTTCATTGAAAAGGTGGTTGAGCAGGCCGTCGACAAGTTCACATTCCGTGAACGTCTTTGCCAGTGTGAAAACGGCAAGGGTGGCAACAGTCAAGAGAAAAGGAAAAGGTAATTTCCTGAGAGAAAAAAAAATTAATTATTTGTTTGGTTCCAAAAAACACGCATTTTGAAATATTTCGTACTTACATTGTAGACGTGTGTCTGACTGAAATGCCCCGCATGGATGGAATTCCTAGGTCACTTTTATTTGTTGGGATAATATCCAATATTGACAAAAACTGACGCCACTGAACACCTGACAAAATTTCAGAAAGACGCGTTTTTAGTGGGGCCGTACAGCGCCACGACCTGCCCCCTCACGCAATCAAAACAAGTTTCCTTGCCTACATCAATGTTTTTGAATATTTCGTATTAAATAGGCAGTGAGAGTACGAGGGGAGAGGCTCCTGTTTTTCCAATAAATTTGCCGATTTGAGAATTTGTATGAAATTGGCCTCATGGTCCGGCACGGCGTGTCATGGTCCTTTACTTTCTACAGATCAGAGAAATATCCAGGTTTTAATTCGCACGGGAACGGCGAACTGGACATTGGAGAGTGTGGTTAAGTTTTTTTATATAGGTGAGATGATAGTTGGCCTCAAATCTTCAAATGGGGGAAATTTCATACAGAGGCTCTTAAGTCAAGTAAGCCCTGGGATTAATTGACTCTATTCATGTCCATTGCGTGGAATCATTGTTGCGATGCATCCCCGACTCTGCTCCACGGCAAAGAACCGCGTCCAAACCAAGATTCAGTTCACATTCATCAATGCCTGTGAAATTGACGGATGAACTAACTCTCCTTTTACCTTAAAGGAATTTACCTTGCTCATTTTGCATAGCATGCAGCGCATCCAATCGGAAGTGCAATAAAAAACTGTCTTTTTTTATATGCTTTTTATTTCTACGTATATAAACAGTGATTATAGTACTGCATAATACAGGCATGGATCACAATCCGTCTGCCGGAGAGTTAAGAACTGTTAAGAGAAAAAGTATAAACAAGAAAAAAAAATAAGAAGAATTAAAGCGAGGATATAACATTGTTCGCTATATGCTAGTACACCATCAAAAAAGATTAAAATAAGAGTAAAACCACTTCTATCAGAACAAACCAAGGGGAAAAGTCTTAATGGTAAAGGGACAAAAAAACGGATATAATAAAGACATATATTATATGAAGGAAATTGAGTGATGAATTGGAGGGGTCAGAAATTGAATTCCATAATTAGTTCTAATCTATATTTCCAGGCGTGGCGGACATACTGCGTGAGCGCCCGTGGATCTGTGCCGTCCAATAACTTTAACAGAGAGCTCCTAGAGAGGGTAAAAGATCCCAAGTGCAACAACCTTATCTCGCCCAATATTGTACATTCGGCCATAAAATGCAGAGTTGTTTCCACCGATTGAGAATTGCAAAGGGCACATAACCCCTCCTTGCCCTTCAGCCAAAGTGCAGAGTTCAAGTTAGGGGTCTCGCAACGGGTTTTTAGTAGCCATCTTAAGTTTGAAAGACTAAGGGAATTAAGGTTCTCTCTCTGTAGGTTAAATAAAGTGTGGGGGTGAGACAAGTCTTTGAATAACGAAAAGTTAAGCGAGGACTGAGCTCGGAGTAAGCAAGCGTTCCGATGCTGCTCCTTGAATCTAGACAGCAGATCTATAACGAGACTTGGCCAATCAGCAAGGTTTACATAGGTGGGACAGGCTACTTCAAATCTCTGAAAGAGCGTAAGCCATTGAGCATACCAGGTGATCTTATTCCGGATGACTTCGATCGTAGTTATTTTTGCCAATTTTATGTGAGGGGAATTCATGATTTTGGAAATAAATGAAAAGTGAAGTTTTAAGGTGTACATATAAATTGGATCAGTGGACGTTTCTAAATGAACCATGTAGTTTGGGGTAGGGTTAGGAAGAGCAAATAATTTACGAATAAAAAATCTTTGGGATTTCTCGACTTCTTCATATTGTTGGTAGCCCCATATCTGGCAGCCGTAACAGATGATCGGCCGACATATCGAGTTGAATACAGTAAATTTCACGTGGATCGGAATCACTTCCTGTTTCATCAATGGGGCCCAGGTTTTACAGAGAGCAAGCTTCGCACATGATATTTTCTTTTTCAGATGGTGTGGCCAGTGTAGTTGGGGGGGTGAGCGTGACTCCAAGGTACTTGTATTCGTTCACCACCTCAATTCTTTCCCCCTTAAAAAGCCAGCGGTTTGTCGCCTTTATTCTCCCTCATCTCCTGAAGATAGTGACTTTTTGAGGTTAACTGCCAAGTTCCACTGGGTGCAATATGACTCGAATATTTTAATATTATTTTGTAGCCCATGCGCGGTATCGGCCAAAATGACAATATCGTCTGCATAAAGTGGAATTTTTATGCTAGCGTTGCCTATTCGGACTCCACATTCGAGAGTCGAGGGGAGGTCATCAAGAAAGAGAACTGTCGGAGAAGAAGATGCATCCTACAATACTGTAATGGCAACTCGGTACTCCGCAAGATACCTTTATACAAGACATTATTAAAATCTTTACGAAAACTCTCACTAGAAGGTTAACTAAATAAATTAAGCAAGAGCGAATTTTCCGACTCACGCCCGCAACTTTGCGTCTTTATTGGCCATGAAAAGGGCCGGTGTTGTTTGAAAGTTGTCGTGTCGATGATATGAGCCCTACACCGTGTGTTGTGTTAAACTAACCGTTGGCAGAGGACCGGGGAGGTCATGAGTCGATTGACTCCACGGTCTACTGAGGCGGAAGGTACTGGGTGCAGCAATTAGCCCAGAGCAGCGTTTACCGTTTATGGCCAAGTCGGCTGTAGAAAATCGAAATCAGACTAATGCTGCGACTACTCTTGCTGTCGTCAGTTATAAGTTCGGAACACCAAAGGACGTTTAAAAAGAAAGATTTATTTCCTTTAACACATACAGAGAAGATTACAGACAGAAGAGGCGAAAGAGTCGTCAGAAGAACGGGGTGTTTCTGAATTCTGAGTCTGACGTGAATATACCTCCACAAGAATTGCAATCACTATCCTCTGGAAATCCACCACTAACACCTCACATCCCTCCTTTCTCCTTCCAGAGAAACAAAAGAAACACCTTCCAGAGTTTCATAATTCCAGCCATTTTGGGCTCTCTGCCTCTCTTCAGTCTTCGCCAGCTATCGTGGCGAGCAATGTCCTATCGCCCTAACTCCCCACAGTGTTGCGCCATAATAATTCACCTCCGTGTAAGATCGCCACGCGAATCCCCTTCAAATCGCCGTACGATCTTCACCTCGGCGTCATCCCATATCCAGATCGCATGGTCCACAAACCATCGCCATTTTCCCATATAATTATAACGCTATCTGTGAACATCCCAAAAATAACCACGTAATAAAATAAAACAAAAATATAAATACGACAATGTATATAAGATTTTGAAAAATTGAAAAAAAAATAAATATTTTCATATGCATTCGACATCGAATCTGGACGATAATAACCCCTGCGGTGCCAAAATTCTTCGTCGTGGAAAAACCGAAAATTGCCAACACTGGCAATTATAACACTTTGTTCAGATTTCAAAAAAGGAAAAAAACGACGTGTTTTTATCACAGCAGAAATTCTAATCGGTAATCTCTTGCCACGTAATCTCTAATTATATCTGTTCGTCATCAGAACACACGATCATATTTATTTGAACCTCTATGAATAAATGCCGCACTCTTGATGTCGTAAAAGCTCTTCTTGTCCAATGTTAAGATACTCGACTTTGAAAAAGAGCATTTTTTTAAATTGAGAATTTCAAATAATATGCAATTACCTTATGCTTGTTTCTCAATTTTCCTTTATGCCGTGCTTTTGTTTTAAGACAGTTCCTTTATCATTATTGTTCTATGGGATTCATTTTAGGAAAATGGGCTGGCCAGGTAACGGGTGGCAACTGAGGTCGAGCATAAAAACCCGATACAACGCTATGCGGTTGCCAAATGCTACCCTGGTATAAACTTGGTTTAAATAAATAAACTGGAATGGAAGATTTAAAATGAAATGTTTGAACGATTTTCGTAAAGTTCATCTTTATTTTTCCGGAGAAGCGCACTTGAAGAAGAATTTAGAACAAATCCTTTGAACAACCTGTGCGCCGCGTGCTATGAATCCTGCCGGCCGTGCTTTAGAGAGAACAACTAATCCTTGGCTACGCGAAGGGCTTTTTGGATAAAACAAGAACATCCGCTTTATAAATTATAAAAATGATCTCTGTCAGTATAGAAGGTTCATCTGTTATTAAAACTCTATCGCCACTGCAAGCAATGGAGCAATTTTGTGCTTTCCAATTTTTAAGATTCACCAAATGTCGCTAAAAGCCCTACTGGCAAATCTCTGCACTCGTGACACCAGTGTTACCAACCAATAACCACAGTTTATTTTCGGCATTTCGACATTATCAATGTTTCTGTACCTAGACCTATCGGAATAATAAAACAAAGACTTACCGAATGCACTGACATCTGTCCTACCATCCTCACGCAACCAAAGTTTTCGCACCAAAAAAGGTCCTGTTTAAATTTTTCGTTTACAACTATCCGGATTTCGAGCCCAAAGCCAGGAATAAACTTACACGATGCTACGCCATGCGATGCTACCCGACGCCTTGTCTCGTTTTGGCAGGGTGTGGACATCTATGCGACGTCAAGCGCAAGCCTCGTACAGTCACACAGCGTAGGTCGCAAATCATAATCGCAACGCCTCTTTTGTTCTTAATCCACTATTTTGAGCACAACCACGTAATAAATTGTTTGTTACATAATTGTTTTAAATAAACGTTGTCCGATTGTTTATAACGATCTTTGGTGAATCCCTTTCACTCGATGCATATAAATCTCCTAAATTGTGTAACAATGAAAAATAAGAAACAAATATTTATAATTCCAAAAAAATGGAAAGGAATTTTTGTGCCACAAAAAAAAACTAAGGTCTCGATAAATAATATATTCAAATACTTGTTGATAAAATAAAATATGTGACAAATAAAAAAAAACATACGCTGCCAACTCCTTGCCCTTAAAAATTGAAAATATCGCAGGTTTTTCGATTTAAAAAAAAAGATGAGAGACAGTCCTTCCTCGTCCTCTGAAACCTCAACTCACACTGTCCGATCCTGCTGTAGGGGATTAGCTTATCCTTTGAGATAACTTCCGTTTTTAAAAATATTGTTATATGTTATATAAAGGTGTTCCACTAAATTTTCTTCCTAACCATAATAATTAAATAATTTTTATAAAAACTCATAAATTTTTGACCTCGTTTAATTTGGTTTATATTAAATTAGTAATGTTGCAATTAATATAACGACAAAATTATAAATACACAGTTTGAAATAAAATACAAAATAAGTAGTGTCCAGTTCTGACGCTACTCGACGAAAACAGCGTAATTTTATGACCAAATCCATGAAGCAAATGGTTAGTTAAATTCATTATATCAAAATATGGTATTCCTGTTTCGATCATTTTTCTACCAAACCATTAAAATAATTTTTTTTTTTAATCAAAACTAATGAATTTTTGATCTCGGTTAATTTTGTGGATTGGAGCGCCCGGTTCTTTGTCTTCGACTGTACTCGATGCTACCCGAGGAAAATCTGGACAGTTGGGAGCAGAGCGTAGAATAGGGTAGCGTAGTGTAGCATCGGGTAGATGTGCACCGGGGTAATGCAACCTTATGGTCAGATAAGCATGCTGTAATTAATATACCGCATAATTACATATACTTAGTTCGACATAAACTAGACGGAAATATGATTGTCCGGTTCCGACGCTACTCGGACAAAATGATGTAATTTTATGAGAAATACCACGTAATAAATTGTTAAAATTTTAGTTATACTCGATTAGCACATCCATCTAATAAATTGTTAGTTTATGACGTTGCTCGACGAAAACGGTGTAATTATATAAGCAAAACCAAGAAATAAATTGTTAGGTAAATTTTATTAGCAAAACCATGAAATAAATTGTTAGTTAAATTCATTACATCCAAAAATGGAATTCCGTTGTTTCGATCAATAATCTACCAACCCATTAAGATCATTTTTTTTAAAAATAAAAATAAATTTTTGATATCGGTTAATTTGGGTTATATTAAAATAAACATGTTGTAATTCATATAACGACAAAAATTTACTTTGAATAAAAAGTTGAGAATCCGGTTGTTACGTTCGTAACGTAACATGATATAATGCCACCTGTATTAATAAGCGATGGGTGGCGACGCCACATTCTAGACAAACTTTGAGACGCCAGATATCTATCTTCGCTGAACTTGAAATCCGCCTATTGGCAGGTGAAGGTTGCTGCTGAAGACCGTGAGAAGACTGCCTTTACTGTACCCGGAAGGGGACTTTCCAATTTGTCAGGATGCCCTTTGGGTTGCATAATGCGCCAGCCACGTGGCAACGTCTTATTGACTCCGTTTTGGGTTCCGAACTGGAACCAAAGGTATTTGTGTACCTGGACGACATACTCGTTGTTACACAAGAATTCCAAGACCACATAGAAACTTTAAATTTAGTGATGAAAAGGCTTTGTATGGCTGGATTAACGCTCAATTGGGACAAAGCACAAATTTGTAGACCAGAGCTGCGGTACCTTGGCTATGTAATTGTAGGGATGGCCTGCATGTTGACCCGGACAAGGTTAAGGCTATATTAGACTTCCCTCAACCTCGCACTGTCCGTCAAATTCGGAGGTTCTTGGGTTTAGTATCTTGGTATCGCCGCTTTGTTCCCTATTTCGCATCGGCTAGCGCGCCATTGTCTGATTTGCTGAAGAAGAATAAGAAATGGAGCTGGACCGAGGATCACGAAAACGCCTTTCGAGAGTTAAAGGATGTTTTGGTGTCCGCACCTGTGCTTACTTGCCCTGACTTTAGCCGCCCCTTTATTCTTCAAACTGATTCTTCCTCCATTGGATTGGGAGCCATACTGTCTCAGATTTTTGAAGATGGAGAAAGACAGATTGCGTATGCCAGCAGAAGCTTGACGAAGAATGAAAGAAACTTCTCTGTCACAGAACAAGAGTGTCTTGCTGTATTATGGGCTGTAGAGAAATTCCGACCCTACATAGAGGGGATGGAATTCACTGTTATTTCGGACCACCATTCACTAACTTGGCTACTGAATCTGAAGGACCCTCAAGAAAGGTTGGCACGATGGTCTCTTAGATTGCAGCAATATGCATTTAATATTCAACACCGACCAGGGAAACAAAATGCGGCAGTCGATGCTTTGTCCATGGTTAACGAACCAGAGGCCGTAGGAATAATCGATATACAATTTAGTTGTTATTTAGTAGTTGTAGTTCCTAAACGACAACGTGCGGAGCTACTACTGGAATACCACGACAGCCCATTAGCTGACCATCTTGGGGGATTCAAAACCATTAAAGAATTTCATTATTGGCCTGGTACGGCAGCAGAAGTAGCACGTTATGTAGCTAGGTATCCTACCTGTCTGCAAAACAAGCCGCTGCAACAACTACCAGCTGGGCTTATGCGAAACCGGAAGACAGTTGACGAGTCGTGGCAGCTGGGGGAGTTTAAAGATACGTTAAACAGCTATGGGGTCACTATTTGGTATAACGCTGCCTATCATCGTCAGGCCAATCCGACGGAGAGAGTGAATCGCGTCATTAAGACAATGATGGCTTCCTACGTGAAAGATAACCATCGCAGCTGGGATAAAGAACTACCTAAGCTTGGTTTCGCACTCCAAACGGCCGTACACGAGGCAACTGGCTATACCACGGCATACCTAAACTTCGGCAGAGAGCTGAAAAGAAATGGAAAGGATTATCCTACTCTAGGTTCCGAAGACAACATTCCGGAGGCAAATCGAGGATCTCGTCTAGACCGTCTTTCCAAAATGTCATTGCTTTTTGACGAAGTCAAGGATCGATTGGCTAGGGAATACGGGAGATCTTCGAGGATTTATAATCTTAGAAGACGCCCAACCAAATTTCAGCCAGGAGACATCGTATGGAAGAAGGAACATGTTCTGTCAGACGCGAGAAAGAACTTCTCCAGTAAGCTAGCACCCAAATTCATCAAATGTAAGATCAAGCGAATAACATCTAATCTTGTTGCTCAACTGGAAGGACTGGATGGAAGGAACTTGGGGCACTGGCACGTCGAGGAATTGAAACCACAACCACCCCTTGAATAAAATCTTTTGTCTACCACCAAAATCCCATCTTAGAAAACCAGAGGTTTTCTTCCCGGAGGTAAAACGGGAAATTACGTTCGTAACGTAACATGATATAATGCCGCCTATATTAATAAGCGATGGGTGAATCAAAATTAAGAGTGCCGAGGATAGGCTTAGGAGAGAATAGGAGCGAGAGTCGGAGAGTGTGCGGGAGACGGTTCACTACGGCCTGGCCATAGAATCAGAAACAAAAGTAGAAATCAACGAAGGCGGTTGCGGACCCACTCATCTGCACAGAAGGTGCTACACACTCCCAGAAGCGGGGATTTTTAATCGCCTGGAAAGAAGCGGATCTGGACACTATTTCGCAGGGAAGTTTAGTTTTAAGGAAGTTCAGTTTTTAAGGAAAGTTTAGTTTTAGATTTTAAGATTAATGTTTTAGTCTTCTATTGAAATAAATGTGTTTGGTTTTCTGTTTCCTTATGTAAATATTCTGTTCTTTTTTTTATGCTAATTTTACAGTTAGTGAATTTTCTTTGTTTTATTTTTATTTTTATTATTTTGTTTTCCTTTAAGGTTCGCTGTTTCCGTGCATATAAACAGCGTGGCGCCCATTTTATTTATTTGTTTTAAAATTTAATATTAAGTAACCCCTCCACGGAGCGAAGGCGGCGAATTATCGGCGAAAGACGGTTCTTTTGTCTTCGACTGTACTTGCTGCTACCCGACGAAAATTTGGACAGTGGGGATGGCGTAGCGTAGAGTGGGGTAGCGTTGCGTAGCATCGAGTAGATTTGCACGGGGTAATGCAACCTGAAAAATTGGCCTTTGGATTTACGTCGGGTAGCGTCGCACAGCGTTGCAACGAGTAAGTGTGTTCCCGGTTTTGTTAGCATTTGTTTACGTTTTAAGTCCACTATTAATTTTAATACCTATTAAGTTTCGGCTTCATCTGGAACTGCGTCGACCCTTTCGGGCGGTTGTCGAACAGAACAGCATTTCCATTGCCATTGGAGCCATTGGCACCACAACTTGATGATTGTCGGCCCACAAATAACACATACATATACGTGTACAATGATCGATCATTTAAACTATAATGCTCAAAATCTTTGTACAATAAAATTGTTTATCCCTCGGGGGGTTATACAATTAGTTTATTATAAAGTCCAATATAAATGTGAATACATTAGTGTTTTAATATGATGGATCAAGAATATTTATTTTTGGTTAATGATAGTTACAAGTAAAAATAGAATGAATTTGTTTCATTTAACTATTCCTTAGAGTTGGCAAGGAGTCAGGTCGGGTTTGCTCCCTTTGCATCCTTTTTGCCAACCGTACCACGCCTTGAAACCTTGACGTTTGAAAATCTTTTGGGCGCATTTCGACGCTTCCGTGATGTCGTCCTTTCTCAAATCTAAAAGATAAAACAAACGTGATCAATAATTACAATAAATTTACCGTTTGACAAAAGGCAAGAATGATTGTCCAAAATATAAAATTTACCATCGCATTTGGCGTTGCAGTCTTTGCCTTTTTTGTCATGTGAACACCAATATTTGTCATTGATCTGAAATTTAAAAAAAGTTTAATTATTCAATCTGTCACTTGCATTAGAAACCTGTGTAAACCATACAAGAGGAAAAGTTCATGCAAATTCCAGAAACAATCAAACTTGTCGGGGACTAAACATTTTGGTCACACAACACAAGTAATAAAATGTGACTCCCTTTTTTATAAATGGTTACTGACATGATCCAGGAAACCTTCTTCACAGCATCCTATAAAGTCTCAACAGATTAGAAAGGGAGAAGAAGAAATCAGGAGGAAATCAGATGTGTCCAGAAAAACTAAAGCACCGGATCAGGCGTTTTCTGCACAAACTGAAAATATAAGGACCTGAACTCATTTCGGAAGTCGTTTCGGTCTTTCAAACTGAAATACATCACAGGAACGCTTGTGTCTTCAAAAAAAGTAAGCAGTTGATAGCCAAGCAGTTGTTAAAAGATTGATTTTTTTACACGATAATGCTTTAATAACAGCTTGGCTATAAACTGGTTAAATTTGTTGATTTGTTGAAGACACAGGCGTTCCTGCCAAGTCACAAAAAACCTGTTGATATCGTGAGTACCAGGATGCAAAAGAATTTTATAAAACTAAAAGGCAGACACACTGTACTGCAAAACCATGGAATCTATTCTTGGGATAAAAATCAAACACAGAATTCAGATGACAAAAGAAGAAGTTGGAAAAGTCTGTAAGTGCTAGGCTCGGTAAGCTATCCTAACAACCTCACCAAACTTGATGCTACAGTTAGAGAGGGCTAAACGTATAGGACAACATGTCACTTTCATCTGAGAAAACATCTTCTCGACATGGACATGATGACTCCTTTGCAGGTTACCCAACAATAAAGAAGAAAGTGTAACCAAGTCATCTTTAAATAAAAACAAACCACTAAATGGAGACATAACCTGATATACAAAGAGGACACAGAAAGGAATTTGTAGCCATGATAGTTAAATGATCAAGTACTCCATATGTTCAAGGAGTCACTGAACAAATAAGGAAAGTACTAACTTTCAGGCTGCTGAGGACAAAAGCTCCCATTTCCTTGTATCCCTCATCATCAACACAGAGTAATGTTAGGGACGTCAGTGACCGCAACGGTTTAAGCGTTGACACGACGATCAATGTAACGTGTTCCGGGTTCGAACCCGACATACTTACAAATGAGCTTTTTTTCAAAACCACCGGCACCCTGAGGGTTAATATAACCTCTACAGTTGCGGAAAAAAAGATGTTCTAAAAAATCTTCGAACATGAGCTAACGTTTTGTCCGAGGATCATTGAAAATTTAGCATAAATAAAATTTTAGTTTAAATTGAAAGAATTTTTTATCGATGACTATACCATTTAACCTTACATCAAAATTACAATTAATTAATTAGAGAATAAAATTACAATTAATTAGAGTTTTTAGTTGAGATAAAAAAAGTCAATGTCACGAGCGGGATTCGAACCCACTACCGCTATCGGCTTGACACGCCGCTGCTCTATTATTTGGGCTGGATTACACAACATTTGAAAAATGGGAAAAAGGAGGGAAAATTCAAAAGATGGGGTTGAGATGGGAGGCTAGTGTCAGAGCGGATCGGGGTCACGATAGCTCAATTGGTAGAGCAGCGCCGTACCAAGCCGAAGATAGTGGGTTCGAATCCCGCTCGTGCCATTGGCTTTTTTATCTCAACCAAAAATCTTAATTAATTATAATCTATTAATTGGTCAAGCGGACCAAGAAATTAACGAATTTAATGACTTACATCAAAATGTTGTAATAAACAAACACATTTGTAATGTATGTCGTAAATAAATGTTTTCCATAAAAATGAATAAAAAATAATCTGTTCAAAATAAATTTTCAAGGAGGTTTGTAATGGTTTCGTCTACTTTAGGAAAAAGCGGAGAAACTATTCTGTCATTCGATTTCAAACTTTTAATTTGAACAGTTTAAAAATGAACTTTTTCAACTAAACGTTTATTTTTTAGCTGTTAACGATGGAAAGGTAAAAAACATTTAATTGTGGTTGTCACCTGGAAAAGTCCGTAGTCGTAGGATCCGTTCTTGTTCGGGCCCCCCTTTTTCGCTGTGTCCCTCGAACTTTCGTGTTCAACAAGACAAACCCCTTAAAAAAAATATAAGAATAATTAAAAAACATAGCTTTGTGTCGACGAAGAGTACAGAAGAAATAAACGTGAAAAAAACAATGTTTAAACGATTAAAAGATAAAAATGATGTTTGAAAAGTCTTAAAAAAATTATTTAACCTCTAAATAAGGGGTATTTCTATTGTTAAATATACGATTAGGAAACCACTACCACTATTGCAGATAGAAGTTTTATTTAGAATAACTCAGACAAAAGATCTTTAGAAATATTTAGATACTTTTCTACCACATCGAGCACAGAAAGAATTCTATTTGGAGAAAGTATCCGTGCGTAGTTCATTTTCAGGGAATACCTTCCAAAACCATTGTTAATGGACATATTTTACGGACGGCTAAATTTATTTAGTTCAGACAAAATCTATTATTTTTTGCACTATATAGCAATTTATTTGTTTTTATTAGGTTTCGTGGCCCACTTTATCAAATAAATTCTTTTCGTTTAATTAATCTTTAATTAAGGTTTTGGTTGAGATAAAAGAATGGCACAATGAATGGGTTTGGGATAGGAAGTTGATGTAGCGGCGTATCAACTCAAAGGTCGTGAGTTCGAATCCCGCTCGTGACACTAGCTTTTTTCATTTCAACCAAAACCTTAGAAAAAAAACGATTATTTATTGAAAGAAATAATTTGGTCTACAGATCACTAAATATAATGATTAGCATATTTATTTTAGGTGGTAATGTCTATTTCATAAATTCATATTATGTCATAAATTATCTTTTTGGAAAGCATCTTTGTGTTTTCAATGAATCAGAATCACAAGATTAAGAAGGCTGTGAACCGATGATGATAATAGCAAAGAGGTTACAGAACTCTGAAGTAAAGCGTTTGACGAACCAGGGATTCTTCATAACCTTCTAATTAAAAATGATTTTTAACTCGTCTTTTTCATTTATCCACTAGTTGTCGTGGTCCGAATATTATTCAATTAATTAAGGTTATCAGTTGAGGTAAAAACATTAAAGAACAATGGCAAAAAGTAGGGAAAATTCAAAAGGTGGGGTTGAAATGGGCAGTTAGGGTCCGAGTGGATCGAGATCACGACAGCTCAAATGGTAGAGCAGCGGCGTTTGGCGTATCTAGTCGAAGATCGTGGGTTCGATTCCACTAGTGACAACGTCTTTTTTTGTCTCAACTAAAAACCTTAATTAATTGGAAGATATTAATTCTTCAAGCGGGCTAGGAAAAATAATGAATTTAATAACTGTAATTATGTATGTACTACATAATTTTTTTCACTCGAAGTTTTATTGAAGAGACGGTTTATCATACGATATTTGTGAGCTCTGATTCCGATTCTACCCAGTTAAAAGCACTAACAGTTAAGGTACAATTTTTCAGCTAAAGATAAAAGTGCCCATTTTACTGTAATATCGAGATTTTAGGGTAAATGCTCTTTAAAACAGTATTGCAATCACATAGGCGGAATTGCCAGCTGCAAACTAATGAGATAGTTCTTCCTTGTGTATATAAGCGAAAAAAGACGGTGCCAAAGAAAAAGAAAAACGAAGCTTTTTTTGAAACGTCAAAAACCGGAATATTCCTCGAATAGTTCTAAGTTTTCCCGCGACTAACCTACCTGTTTCCATCGCTCGTTTGAATTTTTGCCTTTATCTCAAACATGGATGTACGCAAGGAAATCAGGGTGGACCAGTTTTTACAACCGTTGCATGTTGTGTTGTATATCTTGCAAAATTTATAATTTTCAGGTTTCAACAATGATTATTGGTTTTGATCAATTTTTGACCGTAATATCATTACTACAGCTTCTGGCTCTGGCTACTGTACGAAAAGTACACCGAATTATAAAAATTTCAGTTTATAGTAAATCTCAAACCAGGCGAAAGGTAATCGGTTCGTTTTCAGACATTTTCTTTATCGTGCCAACGTTTCGACCTTTATTGAAATCATCTTCAGGGCCAGGGATTTACAAACATTGTTTAAATTTAACAAGTTGAATGTAATTATTATATGTTATATATACATATATTCATATTATATATGCATTATTGTATGTAACAACATTTATAAATCCCAGGCCCTGAAGATGATCTCAATAAAGGTTGAAACGCCACGATAAAGAAAATGTTTTTCTGAAACCTACATCACACTAGAACGCATCTCACGACTTCTGAATAATTATTAGTAACAGTTATTAATTAGGTTTGTTGAAACGAACTTAGTTCTCGTGAAATTTATGAAGGAACTTATTGCTTTATTTTCGTTCAAATTGTCCTCACCCTTGTTTTATTTTATTTTTTTTTTTTTAATCGAAATTGAAAAAAATATTTGTCATGTTAATAGCGTTTGAAAACCAATTTTCGTTCCCAATAAGTTCGCATTAAAAATATATCGGATGGCGCAAGATCTGTGTCCATTTTTGCCAAATTTTCCTTAACTTTGTCGCAATTTCATTTTAATTGCTTTTTTGCTTTAAAATTAAGTTACATCCTATACAAGTAATCCCACTTCCTAGTACTAACAACTTAACTTTGCTAAGCGCAACTTTTATCTAAACCTTCCAGAACCCTAAGCCAACCTGTCCCTAAGGATATGTTCCCACAATTTAATTTTTTTTTTTTTTGCTTCAACTAGAGTTGAAAGAAATCTCCCGTGAAAATCTTCTGTTCAATAGACCGTTTTAATTAAAGTCTTGGTCGAAATGACAAAGCTAGTGTCACGAGCAGGATTCGAACCCACGACCTTCATTTCAACCAAGACCATGTATAAAAAGATTCACTAATTGAAAGGACACAGAAAACAAACACTTTGAGCGAGTAGAAATTCTTTGATTCATTATAAAAAATATATTTTTCATTGTATAAGTTCGCCTTTTCCGCATGTATATGTATTTGTTAAATGTAAACAATGTATGTAAATCCCCGGCCCTGAAGATGATCTCATTAAAGATAGAAACGTAGCCACTACAAAGAAAATGTTTTTCTAGAATCTACGTCACACCAGACCGCAACTCACGATCTCCGAATAATAATTAATTGAAAGAAATAATTTATTCACTATAAATATAATGGATAATTGATAAAACTTAAAAATAAGAGGGGGAAATCGGCGTCTTGCTTTAGCCTGCTTATGTCAGCAAGCAGTAAAATTGGACTAGCTTAGTAAATCTAGAACGAAATTTTATCCTATCGTCACCAATTTTTAATTCTGAAAGAAAATGTTGTGGAAATTAATTTTTTTCGAGTATTGCGTACGACAAAATGGCGTAGTGTTATAAATAATTGGCATTTGAACAAGAAAAGTTGTCAATGGTCATTTAACTTACAGTCCGGTAAATATGATTTTTCGAATCCTTGTTTCAACAGCTCCTTCGCCAGCTCGCACCTCTTGAACACCCTGCCATCTGAGATGACCGCAAAAGCGGCCACGACGATTACAACACTGAAGATAAATCTCCTGTACAATCAAAATCACTGAAAAATCTCCCTCTTTATGTATACCCACTGTAATATGCATATTTACATGTTCGTCTACTTCCTGCGATTCCAGTAGTACTAGAGATGTACACGTTTATATAGCAAATATGACGATCAAAGATAAATAAATTATAAAGAGTATAGTAAGCAATTAGAAGAAGGGGCGAGAGTAAGAGAGGAGGGAGATGGAGTGCCAAATGTAATTCACATCCTTTTTTTTATCTTTACAGCCTAATAAGGTCACGGATGAAAGGTCGAGTGATTTATTTATAAATTCGAATTAAAAAATTAAACTATGAGAAGAGCTAATTTTAGTGGATTGAAAATATTGGAATAAATCATTTTTAGACTTTTTAACAGTTTAATTTTTAAATATTTTTTTCTCTAACCGATTCGAGGCCTTATAAAATGCCTGGACGGATTTGGATCTGCTGATTATGTTTTCCGAACCTTTCCTCTACGTCCCGGGGGGCGAATCTGTTAGTATAATGGCGGGGGGGGGGAGGACAAATATACTAAAGGGAGGTAGAAAGGAAAAGAAGAAAGCAAGGCTCCGACTTGTTTTAAACCAATATCGATTGCATTATTTAGGGAGCAAAAAGGGCTCAATGCGAATCTGAGGTGAATCTCAATGTGGTACGTGTACTCTTCTTCCTCAGGATGGGTTGAGTTTAAGTGAACAAGCAGTCCCGTTCGATACATCTCCAAATTAACGAAAATTAATGTCGATATCGCCCTGTTCTTTCAATTCGAACGGGAATTGTCCACGTTTATTCTTACTTATCCTTGAGGTTTATTAAAAACCGCGGTAACAAAATCTAGCTGTAAACATTTTTGCAAATGAAAAATGACTTATTCAATAATACACTGATGGACAAATTTAAAACACGACTCGATTTATGAAATTTAGAATCAATTAAATTTTCTTCCACACTGGTTTCAGGTAAGCAGTACAAGGTATACCACCACCAATATCCTTTCCCCACATGATTTTTCCCGCGCAAATTTAAAAACATGAAATCTGATCGGCTCTGATTTCCCGCCGGAATTTAATTCCGGGTCTTGTGGTGTCGCCATGGAAGGAGGTCCCCCCACCCATTGAATCAACAAACATTAGAATCTCAACAAACGTGACGATTAAGCATATTTTTTAAATTAATTAATTAATTGTTTTGCCGGCTAACTACCTAAGTTATCACTGGCGCCCCCGAATAAAAGGCTTCTCACATTTGCCTTCTTAACTATCTTGTATGTACATTCTTTTCTGAGTTTCGATCAAGTTTTTTCTAAGTTTTACAAAAATCATTTTCTTTAACGTGCCTACGTTTCGATCTTAATTGAGATCACCTTCAGTGCATAAAGAATTTTTTCCGTGTATATGTGTCATACTAGTAAATATCTAATTATTTGGATATCGTGAGATGCGGTCTTGTGTGACGTAGGTTTTAGAAAAATTATTTTCTGTATCGTGCCTACGTTTCGATGTTTATTGAGATCACCTTCAGCGCATAAAGAATTTTTTCCGTGTAGATGTGTCATACTTGTAAATATCTAATTATTTGGAGATCGTGAGATGCGGTCATCTTCTGTGCTCAGCTTTTTTCTATGTGGATATGCCATTCTTGTAAATACATAATTATTTGGAGATCATGAGATGCGGTCTTGTGTGACGTAAGTTTTAGAAAAATCATTTTCTTTAACGTGCCTACGTTTCGATTTTTATTGAGATCAACTTCTGTGCTCAAAGTGCTTTTTGCTTGTAGATGTGCCATTCTTGATTGCCAACACGACATACAAGAAAAAAAAAATTACATGGAACAAATACTTTGAGGCCTGAAGATGATCTAAATAAAGATCAAAACGTTGGCACGATAAAGAAAAATTTTTTTTCCTAAAACCTACGTCACACAAGACCGCATCTCACGATATCTGAATAGTTATTTTGCTTGTCAGTATATATAAAAACCTACACGGACAACGCGACTGGCAATTACTCACTGAAGATGATCGAAATCGTTCGAGTCAAACGTAAACCCCCGGGAGTGCAAAAGCCCAGTAAAGTCATCAATGGTGGATGAGTTTTTCAAACAAAGCACTGAAACCGGTGTTAATGCAATTGAAAACATTTAAATATTTTAAGAAATAAAATCAAAAGAAATAAATCGAGGTGTTTAATGTTAATGATATTTTTTTAAAGTCCATATTGTAATGGAAAGTATAATCTTTATTATATGAGTCGAACTTAAAAAAAAACTAATTTTTTTACTTTGAACAACACAACGCGTGATTTTTTAAAAATGTAAGGTCAACAACTTTTGTTATGTGCATTTCGCGACTTTGCATGGGTCGAGTGTCAAACATTTTTTAGGATGTGTAATTATTTACAGACGGTTCAAAAAAGGGTAAGGGTATAAGATAATACGAAAATAAATTAATAAATTCCGTAATAAAAGTAAACATTGAAAAATCCTTTAGGCTTGTTTTCGATAAGGATTAAGTATGTTTACGTATACTTGACATTCCCGGTTTAAACATAGCATAAACAAATATTTATTGGTAAAAATAATGAGACGAAATAAAAGCGAAATTCTGTTTTATCGAGATGACGAAAAATAAAATCAATTGGGTGGAAAAAAATACTTTTCAGTGTAGTTCAATTTAAGACTTTTATCCATTTCTATTTTTTGAAAATTATTTTTCTATTGTAATATAAAGTTGTAAGGTTTTTTTTAGCAATGAATAAATTAACTAAATTTTTAAACTATTAAAATATGGTAAGAAAATTCCTTGAAAGCTTTTTAGATTCTTCCTTTTAATTTTTTGTAACGAAAATGACTTTTAAAAGGCAAAGAGGAAATGCGCGATAAGCGCCTCAGGCGTGCTTTGTGCCTCCCGGATCCTCCCGTCAGATAAATTGTTTTAAAAAAAGAGTGTAGAAGCATTATAATAAGCTCTTCAAGCCTTCTCAAGTGATCTACGGCCAGCGTGAAACTTTTGACGTATTTCACCTCGGTGGCTGGTGTCCGACGAGCCGGCCTTAACTTAGGTTAATATCCTTTATAAACTCTTGCTGCACCTTTTAGCGAGGCGGGATTTAAGATCTTAACGTTAATTTATGTGCGATCTTCTATCAAAAAGTGCGAGAGGGAAAAACACACGAAAATAGGGCTTTTTTTTATGCATACTACTGATAAAGAAAACCGAGTATAAAAATATTTCTTTTCGGAATAAATGAGATGGAAACAGTCATTAACGTAGCGCTTGATTGATTGTTCAAAGTCAGTTTCACGAGGGGGATTCGGACCCGCGACCTTCATCTGGTTCTTAATTAATTGAATTATATTAATTGGTAAAGCGGACCACGAAAAATAGTGAAATTATTGATTAGATTGTTTGAAACTCCCGCCATTTTTCAAGGTGAGAAAGAAGAGTCCGACAATGCCTTCTCGGATAGCTGCGCTTCCTTTTCAATAAACGAAAGATTTATTGTGACGATTATTTATGTATTCTCTAATATTTAATCTTGGAACCTCCTAAAAGTAAATTCCTAAAAGTGCTGTATCGTATACCTTTCCTACCCCTTTCTAACCTTCTTGTCACCAAGTAAATAAACAAAAATGTGGTACGATTGACCAATTGACATTTTTCAACTAATTAATATTCATGGAAATTATTGGCTGAGATAAAAAGTCAGTGTGACGAGCGGGATTCGAACCCGCGATCTTCGGCTAAACGCCTCTACTCTACCACTTCAACTATCGTGACTTGACATGATTTAACATTCACAAATTTATGTTATTATATGTAATTTAAGAAGCAATGAAATAATTAATTATTTTTGAAAACTACACATGTTATGTTCCAATGTAACTAGAAGCATTATGCAAACTTGTTTTTTTCCTCTTTATTTGGTTTATTTACATTGAGTATCTAAATAATAGAAAAAGTGTTTTCGTGGTATTATTGAATATTAATAATTTCCTAACAAAGTAAATTAATAAAAAAGAATATGTGCTGTGTTTGGAGTAGACACTGCAAAATTATGTAAAATTTAATAGGTTTCCCTAAAAAAATCAAGTTTTGGCTTGGAAGATAAAATGCGTCTATTTTATTGAATATTTATGAAGGGCGACGCGATGCTCAAGAAATGTTTTATTTTGTCATTTGTAAACCCGCACCAAACCTTAGTTCGTGTCCCATTTGCGTCACAGACTTACAAACAAATATTTTCTTTCAGATCAGTTTCCTTTGTGATGTTTGGAATAATTAAATTTACTAATTATGTGGTTAATATTTTACAATTAATTAAGGGTTTTTTTAGTTGATGTAAAAAAGTGGTAGAGCAGGATCGGGGAAATTAGTGGCCGAGTGGATCGAAGTGACGATAGGTCAAGTGGTCGAGTAGCGGCGTATTTAGCCGAAGGTCGTGGGTTCGAATCACGCTCGTCCTACTGACTTTTTTTTATCACAACCGATACCTTCCGTTAATATTAATTAATTGGTAAATAAATATACTGCCCGTCAAAAGAATCGACCACCTGGTATTTGGATAAAAATACAAATTTTTCCAGCCGTTCAAATTCACCTGAGCTAGGTCTCATTTTTTTTAGAAAATTGTACGTTGAACAAGATGGCTTTTTTGAATGATTTCTTATCAAAAGAATATTCAGCAGTAAATTTAAACATTCGGCGACGTGTTAATTTTTGCTCTTTTTATGAAAACCCAGATTGAGCTGCGGAACAAGGAAATCATCTTGGACCGGCGCACGACAGCGAATCTTAATAAGATTTCAATTCTTCAATTTCACTTTGCCTGATTTCTCATTCGTTTTGGGCAAAACCGTGTTTTTTTGCGTACTCATGAAAAAAAAAACCTACTACTTTGAAAAAAATCGATTGTTATTGCGCGCCGGTTCAGTCGATTTTCGGCCTCTATAGCTCAATTTGAAGTTTCCGTAAAAAAGTGGAAAAATTATCATGTTCCCGAATTTTTGAATTTACTGATGAATGACTAAGAAAACTTAAAAAGCTTACTTGTTGAGCCTAAAATTTTCTACAAAATGAGACCTCAATGTTCGATGCGGTATGCCTAAAGCATCTGCAAATAATTACACCAACTCCATCTCAACTTAAACCCTTTCGAAATTTTCCTCCATTTTGCCATTTTTCGGAGTTGGTGTCCTAGTGGATCGAAGTAGCCTCAGCTCAACTGGTTAGAGAAACAAGGTGCTGGACAATGCCGTGGACAGTGTGAATGCTGTAGTGTGCTTTTTCATCTCAACCAAGACCTTACATAAAAATAATAATAAATTAAAATAAGTAATTTAGTCAATTAGACCACTGAACATAAATGGACTTTTAAATATAAATGATTAATTATAAGGTCCTGGGGAAAAAATAGCCCAGAAGTGAATCTAACCTAGCCATTGTGAATAAGCAAAGAAAAAGAAAATGATTATGTTGAAAATCCTCTAATATCTTTCTATTTTGTTTATTAAGAGTGTTCAAATACATCTGTACATTAACTTGCCAATAAACATAGTAAAAATAATAAGCACTTAGATCGTCTCATTAGTGATGGTGTCCAGGTCACAGGCATAGAATGTGTTAAAAGTTTTGCCTATCTTACTGTAGAGGTGCGGGAAGTTCAGGTCTCTGTGTACAGATGGGGTTCGCGGCCTGATGTAAAGAGCGGTAGGTTCATAGTCCCACCGCTCCGATACCAATCCTTCAGCGATTGCCGCTTAATTTTGAATTTTGTCTTTACCACCGGTCAAAAACACATAGCTAAACGCTCTCCCACTCTGTACACCTCATAGCGAAAACGTTCTACAGACATCGCCCAAATACTGAAGATGAATAAATGCCGAAAGGTCTGAACTAACGAAAAATCGAAATAATGCGAGGATAGGGAGGCCAGGATAATAACCGACGGGTAGGTTTACAACCACACAATTTAACTTGACAAGTGACTTCACCTCCAGCCGCTTTCACCGCTCTCCGTTCCAGCCGGGTTAGTATCCAACGGCGGCTTCGAACATGAATTTGTACGGGAAGTAGAAAAGCTTCCTGAAATGTATAATTCCACCATCTCGGTTTAATCGAGAAAGGTCAACTGAATGGTTTTATGAGTAGTACGAATTATATTACGACATTCTGTAGGATTATTGATGATATTACAGCCTTACGAATGAACAAACAATTAAAGATAACACGTAATCCATATTTGTATAGCGGTCATAATTTTTTAAAATTAAATTTATTTATTAAAACTGGTCTTATTTAATAACTAACCTTATAATTACAATTGTACAATATAATTACAATAAGATTTATATTTCCCTGCTCACAAATTGTTAATTGTACTATTTCATATGGCTATTTGTTTTTAATCGTCTGACTGTGTTTCGGTTATGTCGGAGGTCGCGCACATTCTCCTGCATTGTGGATATTGGTGTTCCTCGGAGATTTTCAGATCCCTATGTAAGTCCTTATTCTTTATTTCCTTTCTCTATTTCCTTCATTCCTAAGGTGCAATGACTACGTTACGTAAGATTTTATGTTGGAGTGTTCGTACGATTTGGATATTGCTCTGTTTGGTACAACCCCATAGTTGAATACCATATTTCGACATAGGCTTTAGGATTTGCTTCTAAAATAATGGGTGTATTCATGATCTTTGTGATAACCCTGTTAACACTTGTTAGATCGAGAAAAGTTATGGCGCAAATTTGTATGAACCGGCTAGTAAACATTGCTCCATCTGATGGGCCAGGGCCAATTAAATGCTAGTTTGAAAATGTAGTTACTTTGATATCCGTTAGGGCGCAGGTAACCAACATGGCAGCTATGAATTTAACAGCTGGTTTTGTTTAGAAGTATTTTTATTCTTAAAAATGCATCAATTAAATAATACCAATACATTATTTGTTAATTTATGTCCTTATACTCTCATTCATAATTCAGAAAACCAAAACAACCCTTCAAGGACTGTTATGTGTCCGGTTCTACCATACGCCAGGAGCAGCATTGCAGAAAAATGACCGTTTAACCTCCTAAGAAAAGAAAGTGGTTTTCACGATCTTACTAGACATTTCTCTATTCAAGTTAACACGTACTAACACTTTAAAAACATCGTGAATACCTTTATTGTTTGTGAATCTGAAGCCGGGTTACTGTGGATGGATGGATACCAGGGACTGGAGGAGTTCCCTCCTGAGCACTGCAGCTGTACAGCTTATTGTACTATACCCTGGCTTCAGTTTTGGGGGAGGGTTCACAACACAAAGTGAACTTGAGCCCCCGTTGTACCAGTGTTCTTCCATCGAAGAAACTCATATTTGAAGGGGGTTGGGACCAGGTTCAGGGTCGCTGAGATCCAGTCCCGTCCCTTCCATTGATGAGTGCCGTGTCAATTTCTTTTAATTGCGGCCACCGGTCCCCTTAGGCGTCAGAAAAATTCCAGAGGCGACGACGGTGGGTATCGAACCCAGGACCGCTGGGTCTACTAGTCGAGAGTCTGACGCCTTAACCACCTGCTACCGCCCCCCCCCGGGTTACTGTACAACCAATTCAAGCAATTTTCACACGAAAAAATTTGCACAAAGAGGCACGGCGGAAAGTGCTTTATTTGCTAAGAAATTATAAATGAATTCGATCCTTTTTAAAAAAAGATGGTTCCTACTCACATTAAGTTGTTTCGCAACAATACCGATTTCGAGCCCTTTAGCTCAACATGAATTGCAGAAGTAAACAAAAAAAGAAAAGATTTTAACAATCTACCGATGAACCAAGAGATAGTAGGTTTTTGCATCCAGTTATGTTTTAGGGACAAATTTTAAGCCTTTGCTTAATAAATTGTTTTCTTCTTTATTTACTACCATGTTTGTTAAATTTATAACCCTTGGGTCTTTATTGGTATAACCATCCCTAATGTAGTCACATTGCTAGCCGTTAGGGCGTAAGTAACCAACATGGCAGCCATGAATTTAACAGCTGTTTTTGTTTACACGTATTTTTATTATTAAATAAGCATTAATTAAATCAGGCCAATACATTTCTTTTGTTAATTTCTGATCTGGTGTTATATCTCCCATTCACAATAGATACATCCCTTACCTTATAAAATTGTAGGCTGTTAAACATTAGGGTACAAGTTAGGTTAGGTATGTAGGTACAAATTAAAGCGTATCACTTGTTAGCTCTTTTCGAGCGCATATGTAGCATTTTTAATGAAAGATTTGGTTAATTTTCCTTTTTTTTTTGTTAACTTCTGTCATCTTAGAATTTAACACAAAAGAAAATCAAAACAAATATCGACAAGCCTTCAAGGACTGTTATAGCTTTATTTTTGGTTCGACCAATCGCCACGCGCAGCATTGCGAAAAAATTAACGCAACATGTACATGCTATGAAAAGACGTTTCACGATCTTACTGGACATTTCTCTATTCGAGTTAACACGAGTTAACATCTTGAATACTATAATTCTTTGACGAGTCAAGCGGAGGTTATGTTGCAGTCGCGTCGACGGCAAGTCGCCCATTTATGTATGGCCTCTCCAGACGTCATACATACGCCCAAATAAAACTACGTAAACAGCCATCAATTACAAATTGATTTTTTTCCGGTTTGTTTATCTTGAGATTAAGTGCAATCATTTCATAGCCTAATAGGACTTTCAACGACCGGAAAAAAACGTTGAATCGGCAAGGCGACAAAAAAAATCCCCTATCCTTAAATTAAGAGCCAATTGTTCAAGGTCGGAAAGAAGAAGAAAGAGTCAGTATTGCTAAGAGGGGAGCCGCTCGAGTCCGGCGAGTGGGGACGGCATCCTGTTCAGTATCATACAAAATGTTAAATTGATACTGCTGTAATGCTACCCGACAACAATGACCGGCTCGTCACTAGCACTCGCCCTGCTGGCTGTCTTGATATGTAAGTCGTTTAATTCAATCATCCGGGGAGACGAGAAGGGTAAAATCAGAAACATGCATAATTCATCACTTCTCTTCGTTTGAACGAATCTGCACGACCGACAAAATTTTAAACAAAACTAATTCAGGCAGTTAATCTAGTTGATAAAAAAAAATCGGCCCAATTAAGATAAAACTTGAATATCTAAAGCAAAAAGAAGCCTGTGCTAAAAGGAACGACATTTCTTTCAAATAGCTACACTTAATAATATTTATAACCAATTTGAAAATATTCAAGCTCAATATTATTATGTAAGTAGAAGCTTATACATATTTACATGCATCATAGGTTAAACGCAAGTGATAATAGGCGCATAAACACTCGAGCGCCCCCCCCCCATTATTTCATTTAATATTATTATTGGCCTTTTTTAAATTCTATTTTCTTTTATCATCTTCATATAATTTAAGTAATTAATCAAATATCGAACCAGTTTAGCTCCATGCAATGTAGTTTGAATACTTTATCAAACAAATTTATTCGCGAGCGACAAAATAGAGTTTTGATCCATACAAAAACTTGTTTCTTTTCCTTCAACGGTAAAGTGGGTGTCCTAGGAACATTTGCGGGTGTGTCTTCTTCCGCGTATTTTATTCCGTTTAAAAAGTATTTTCCCCATTTAAAAGTCCGTTATTAACAATTCGTATGTACGATTTTTTAACATTCGCCAAACATAATAAGTGCATACATAGAGAGGAACAAGTGTGGGAGGGGGAGGGGGAGGGGGAGAGGGAGAGTGAGAGTGAGAGAAACAAAATAAGAGATAACAGAGAAAATTTGTCAGAGAGACCGAGGGCGAAAGAGAGTGAAAGAAAAAATTAGTGAGTCAGTAGTGAGTGAATGAGCAAAATGAATGAATGAATAAAAAATAGAGAAATAGAGAGAAAAACAGAGGAAGTGACGCGAAAGATGCTAAGGATATGGGACAAAGTGTGTGTACGAGAGGGAGAGAGAGAGAGAGAGAGAGAGAGAGAGAGAGA
>CM077107.1:24966106-24979669 GCA_039619505.1 Cimex hemipterus
TAAAATACACATGTAACTATAAATACACTACTATAAATACAAATCATTTGTAAAAAAAATATGATTTCGATAGTGAAACAAAGTGTGTGTTTTTGAGTGACCTATTGTTTCATAATTAGTTGAAGTCGTGAGGAGCCGTCAAGAATGAGGTAGTTTAAAAAAACATCTCTTTCATTTTTTTGACGACGTTTCGACCTTCATTCGGGTAATCTTCAGGACTTGGGGAAATTACAAAATATAAGTTAGTAGGAAAATATACAATACACATGGATCTATAAATACACTACTATAAATACAAATCATCAGTAAAAAATTAATTATATAAAAATACTAAAAGTAGTAGTAGTATATGCTATTTAATTAAACAGCAATAATGACGATTTCGGTAATAAAAGTGTGTGCGGGTTTTTGTAGTACCTTTTTCGACCTTTTTCATTTTCTTACCTACGTTTCGACCTTTATTCGGATCGTCTTCAGTGGCTCGGTAAAATACAAAACATACGTTAATTGGAAAAAGTACAAATTTAATTTTCAACCAAGTATTTCACATTCACATAAAGCATGGTGCTATTCCTGTGCTGTCATGAGCCGAATAAAGGTCGAAACGTATTAAAAAAATGTTATCATTCTATGTACCTATTTTTTTACATTATGCACAATATTGCTTAATACTCATTTAATTTTTTCCCTTTTATTTTCTGAGTTTTTCTTTATATAACGTTATATTTTTTACATTGTTATATTTCTATGTTTAAACATGTTAGTAAATTGGATTTATTCCGTAAAATATCTGCCAGAGAGCGATGAAAATTGTTAGTTTTGCAATTTTGTCTGAATTCTATCTCACAATGTGCGAATTTTACATCAAAATCAGGAACAAAAATTAGTTCTTTCGTCATACAAATATAAACATATGAGTACATATACTGTTAAAAATTATGCCTTCAACGCTAATAAATTTATGAGCTTTGCTTGTCATCCGTTGCTACGGTATAACACGTCAAAATTGTGTAGATTATTGTTGAAACGTCTCTGCTGGTTGAAAAATAATTTATTATTCGGCGTGACGTGAAATTTCCAAGATCCCCCCAGCGCCGTGACAAATACGCAGGTTGAACGCTATGATTTACATGATTTGTTTTCCTGGATTTGTAATTACACCAAACGGGAAACGGTCTCGCGTCCGGACGGCCTTCGTACCAGGACCGGTTCCTGGTCTCGCGGATTGCCTACTCGGACAGTCTCGATTCTTTCACAGTGACCCAGTTTGAACGGCCCAAATATTGCAAATCGTGTTCGATTATCATCGGGGGGCGTAGCTCAGATGGTAGAGCGCTCGCTTAGCATGTGAGAGGTACCGGGATCGATACCCGGCGCCTCCAATTAATGTTTTTTTTTTTTTTTTTTGTAGTTCGGTCGTTTGGGTTTTTTTGGCTCATTTTAATCTCAATGTTTTGGTCTGTCTTTTAAGCCGGGAACACACACGATGCTACACGACGCCTTGTCACGTTTAGGTAAGGTGTACGTCAAGCACACGCCACGTAGAGTCACACAGCGTCTATTACAAATCAGTATGACAATCGCAACGCCTCTTTTGTTCTTAATTGTTCAAAACCATGCAATAAATTTTTAGTTAAGTTTAATTGTTTTAAATAAAGTTAATCAGGTGTTTTGATAAATTTTCTTCCTGACCATCATAATTAAATAACTTTTATAAAAACTCATAAATTTTTGATCCCGTTTAATTTGGTTTATACATTGAAGAATATTGTTATTAATATAATGATAAAATTACTCATACTTCATTTGAAATAAATTACAAAAAATATGAGTGTCTTTTCTGACGCTACTCGATAATGTTATGAGCAAAACCATGAAATAAATTGATAATCAAATTTTATGAGCAAAACCGTGTAATAAATTGTTAGTTAGATTTATTATATCAAAACGTTGTATTACAATGTTTTTATACATTTTATATCAGAGTAAATAAACGTAAAAACGTGTTTACACAGAAATCAAACACTTCGGGTGAGTAGAAATAACAAATTGAATACATTAAAAAAAAAATATATTTTTTTGCATTGTATAAATTCATTTTTTCCATATCGTTTGCTTTTGCAGACGTTTTTGTCAATTTAAACAATGTTTGTAAATCCCAGGCCCTGAAGAAGATCGCAAGATTGATGGAAACGTTGGCACGATAAAGAAAATCTTTTTCTGAAACCTACATCATACCTGACCGCATCTCACGTTTTCCGAATAATCATCGACTAAACCTACGGTCATTTCTAGCACATTTGTCATTTCTAGCACAACACATTTCTAGCAAACCATTAAAATTATTTTCTTTTAAATAAAAACTATTGAATTTTCGGTCTCAGTTAATTTGGTTTATATTAAAATATGTATGTTGTCATTAATATAACTACAATAATACATATAGTTTGAAATAAAAATATGAGTGTCCGATTCTTTTGTCTTCGACTGTACTTGATGCTACCCGACGAAAATCTGGACAGTGGGGATCGCGTAGCGTGGTGTTGGGTAGCGTTGCGTGATATGTACTGCGGTAATATAATTTTATGAAAAATTGGTCATTCGATTTGCGTCGAGTAGCACCGAGTACAGTCCAAGACAAAAGAATCGGTCACTCATATTTTTATTTCAAACTATATGTATTATTGTACTGTGTTCCTTGCTTTAGGCTTCCAAGCCCAGAATATCCAAATCAGTAATGATAAACATATCAAAATGACGTGACCTATCCTTCAATCCCGCTGATCTCATGGGTAGTGAATTTCGGATATTATCAATATGAGTAAAGTATCGCCTAATTTCTTTCGATGCCAAATATTTATAGTATCGCGTTTCAACTTTCAATATTGGAAGAAACTCGAATGAAAAATGGTAAAAATGGAACTAAAATGTGCTTACAAAAATACCCGTACAGAAACTGAAATAAAATAGAGAAACAATATCGTTGTGATTTACTTGGGAACATTGGTCGTACGGCCTCCCCGAAGGCCCAAGACAAACTCGCTCCCCATTTGCTTGCCCATTCCGAGTGGTCGGGTCCCGCGGGAGTACCGCAGAGCAGTGTGCTCGGACCAATCCTCTATATCCTTTATACTGCAGTTCCCACAAAATCTACCACCCTAGTTGCATCCTTCGCCGATGACACAGCTGTACTATACTAAACTACAATTCCGATCCTGCGGTTGCTTCGGGATTGGTGTAGCCTATGGAAAACGAAGATAAACTAAAAAAAGTAAAACTCCTTTCATGGTATACTACAACGTTCCTATCCCCAAATCCGACTGTGTCCGCACCTTGGGTTCCAGCTAGACTCATGACTAACGTTGAATGAACATACACGACTGAGGCAAGGTCTTCTGCACAGACTTGTAAGGCGACAGTCTGAACTATCGACAAAAAACAAACTTACAAAACAGTACTACAACCGATTTGAACATACGGAATAAAACTGTGGAAATCGCTAATCCTTCCAATATCCAATTTCTTCAATGCTTTCAATCTAAAGTCCTCTTTGTTATGTCTCAAATGCTACACTCCACAACGACCTTCAAATTCCTTATATCCAGAAATTGTCTTCCTCAAAAATTTACTAACTTCCACGAAAAACTATCCCACCATCCAAATAGACTTGCTCAAGCCCTATACAATGGCACCCATCCCTACAGCCTCAAACCACGTCTCAAGAAGAAAAGGCCCCGCGACCTCCTTTCTGAGTAAACAGTAAAACAACATAAACAAAGTGAAGAGGGAGGATACCATTGATTATTTGCTCCGCTCAATGTAAATAATTGTATATAAGTTCATGTATCGGCAAATTACATATTGTAAATAACTATTCAGATATCGTGAGGTGCCGTCTGGTGTGATGTAGGTTTCAGAAAAGCATGTTCTTTATAGTGCCAAAGTTTCGATCTTTATTGAGATCATCTTCAGGTCTCAAAGTGTATGTCTTCTGTGTACTTGTGCCATTCTTGCTTGTCGTGCTGAGGGTGCACTCTTCGAGCTCTGAAGATGATCTCAATAAAATTCAAAACGTTGGCATTATAAAGAAAATGTATTTCTGAAACCTACATCACACCAGACCGCATCTAACGATATCTTAATAATCATCGTTTAACGGTCACTTATCTCTACACATTGTAAATAACAATTACAGATTGCAATAAAAAAGAATAAATTCTTTAAAAATATTGTAGAATTCTTGCGAAGGATTGAAATTAAGTGACGTGACTGTGTAATCTATGTCATTATTAAAAATACCTTAAGGTATTGCCAAAGATATCTTCAGTTAAGTTCCTCCCAATTGACCCGAAAGCTTTCTGCATTGTGATTTAGATCTCAAGGGCTGAAACTTGTTTCAAGTAGATGGCAGAAGTTGAGCGAGTGAAACTGTCAAGATGAAAATTAGAGGGAAAACGTTCAACCGTGACGCGCAATTTGCCGAAACGGTCGTCAACGTCGTTTGGCTGGATCGTAACAAAACTGAAAATTCCGACACATTTTTAACCAGCCGATACAAACCGTCTTGAATTGAGTTATCCTGATGACTATCGTATAATTGCTAAATGGTTAGAAAATTGTTATTTGATTGGGAAACATTTTGAGCAGTGTTTTCAAATTCTTTTATAAAAACAAGGTTTCTTTTCTTTATAAACAAAATCTTAAAATAAATGTGAATGTATCGTTTTTTAATGACCTCTCTTATCACACTCATGAGTTGACGTTTCACTACCTTCCTTCGTTAACAGAAAACCTTCCACCAGTTTCCATATTAAAAACATGCACGTGTGCAAATGTATGAGGACCTATTCATCAACGTTGTAAACTTAAAGCTTGGAAATATATATTTTTTTGTGCAAAGATATATAATGACATTATGAAATAGTTAATTTTGTCGGTCAACGCAAGGTTAATTTTTCGGATATCGTTTAAACGGTGTTACGGTTACAAAAATAATAGGAGGCCCCTTTAATAACAAGCGTTTGTCTCTTTCCGGTTCCGTCCGTGCAAAATATTTTTAAACCAGTGGGATTAAGTAATTTTACAACGGAATTATTCATGCTGTTCTCCTACTGGTACAGACGGCCCGAAAACCGCCAAGAACACGGGAACTGGAGTCTTCGGGGTGACCCAAAGACCGAACTGAAGGAAAACCTAGATAAATACAGTTTTCCAGTTTGAAATCGTAACGATTGAACAATGCGCCAGGGAAAAGGGCTAAGAATACATTTCTGGGAGATAGCCATTTGTTCTGGCAATCAGGCAGCACTAGCCTCTTGTGAGGTGAAGGCAAAGAGTGTTTGGCACTGCTTGGAGGCCCCGACGTCAGTGACATTAATTCCTTGACGGTGGCATGGAACCATGGACACTCGGGGCATGAATGCAACGAAAAGGTTGATATAGTGGCCAAAGAGGGGGGAGAAGACACCTGTGTCCAGAACCCTACGGATGTTTACCATCTTAAAATGGAAACATACCACAGGTATATGTCACGCGGAGAGATTCATAGAAGGACCATCCGCAAAAATTACAAAAGAACTACTGGAAGGCAATCGCTACCAAACCAGGATTCTGGTTGGACTCCTGACAGTGCATTGCTACTTAAGAAACCACATGCACTGGATAAGAGTGCACAACAGAACAATTTGCAGATACTGCCAGGAACAGGAGGAGACCGAAAGAACAAATTTTATGCTTTTGTGAAGTCCTATGTAAGTGTAGGTTCTTGCAACTAGAAAAATAAAAACAGCCAGTAAGATCCTTCGCTAAGGAGCTACGGAGGCTGATTAACAAGCTGGCCAGTGGGTTAGAGAACTATTCAGGTCGAGGTGCAGAAAATCTTGTGGCCCCTCTTTTATCCCTCACCTGTTAACCCTAAGCTGTTCGAAATAACTCGGAATAAAGACAATATGTTGAAAATTGGGAATAATTATAACTTTAATTTAAGTTTTTAAAAAAATATAATTCGGATGTAAAATTCATATTTTAATTATCAATTCTTTAATTTACAGGTAAGAATTATGCGAAGCCCGTTGATGAAAGTAAAACCACGTTCTACCTCATCGGAAGGTATTTAGTCCAGTCAAAACGGAACAGACCTGACGGTCATGTTGGCCGGTGGTCTAATTTTGCAAAATTGATAAGTAAGGAATATTTCGTTTTAACAGGGGCAATCCGTTAAAATTCGAAGAGTTCGCCGATAGTCTCGATGACCTCAAGTACAGCGACAGTTCCGAGCCGAACCGAACAGTCGTCCTACTCCACGGCCTAGGCGGCAACTTCAACTCTTCCTCGAATCTTCTGATAGCCGAAGGTATTTTCAATTGGTCGAATTTATTCAGTTGGTTCATATCTATTGCCGAAACAGCGTAAGTGGAACCGTTTTGAAATAAGAGTTGACGATTGCTTCAGGCATGAAGAGTCAGCTGGTTTCTGGTCGTCGTTTCAGTTTGAAAAGCAAATCTAAAAATAATATTTTTTTCCTCTTTATAATCAAGGAAATATTTAACTAGATTTTATACGACTTACAGTTATTTTTAATTTTTTATTTATACTATTGTTTTTTAATGGTTAAGGATCAACCGTTTCATAATAATCGTTTCATTTAAATAAATTTTTAAAAAATTAGTGTGCGCTATGAACAACGAAGTACTGCAATTTTTATATAAAATTTTGTATCTTTTTATTTTTTGAATTTACAGCCTTGTTGAGACGAGAAGGTTACACTATAATAATAGCCGATTATGAGAAAGCCGCCGAAGGTCCGGATTACATAAGCGCCGCTAAGTAATTATAATTATTTTTTTCGCTCTTGTTAAAATTAATATTTTAACTTGGCCGTGATAACTTCACAAATTTTTCTCCTTCCTAGGAACATGGAAAGAGTGGGAAAGGACGTGGGAAATTTCCTCCTCACCGCTCAGGAAGACGGCTACATCGCCCTGAAAAGCACGACTTTGATCGGTTTCAGCCTGGGCGCACACGTTGCTGGAATAGCCGGTTACACGATCAAAGAATCTTCGGGATACCTCGACAAAATAATTGGTAATTAATACACTCACAAGGGCAAAAACATACAACCGAAAAGGGCGAATGGGTTTCCTATTTGTATCAGCTTGGAAACACGAAGTAAAAATCGATAAGAGAAAAAAAACTTAAGATGGGTGTCATGTTTGCGTTGATTTTTGACTATACAGTATCAACATCTACACTCCAATTTTATTAAGAAACTATTAAGAAGCAAAGATGGTTTTATACAAACATCAAGTTAATTTTAATTAGGAATCGCGTAATGGTAACATAACTTTCCTATCTGGCTGGAAAACGACATTGATTTCGATATTCTAAATGAGAATGCCTTATCTTTATTGTACGATACGATTTTACAGTTTATTTTATGACACTTTTACTAGAAGGAAAATTTCGATAAAATCATTTCTGAGTTATGTTTATTCTTCGCAAAAACGAAATTGATCAAAATATTAACTTTGTATAAGAATTTTTTTTTTTTTGCTGGAATTAACCGTTTTCGAAATATACGGGGAGGGCCATCTTGTCGCTTTGTCTGCAGCTTAGCCGGATTTCCGTTTAATCGTGATGATTGATTTTAATCACTCCAGAGCAGGAAATCATTTTTTTTTCTTTACAACTAAAATGGGTTAATGAAGTATCACTATAGAAAAAAATTATTTTATTTTATTGTTAATGGTGCGAGAATTACTGAAAAATCTATACTGTACAATCTAATCTTATAATGTTCGAACTTTTTTATGAAATGAAGATTTTCATGTCTGCAGAAACGATAATCAATGATAAATATCCTTCTCGAACCAGAGAAAATATTTTCAATGATTACATACAAATGAATATCTTAAATTTTAAAAGGCGCATAATTTTTTTTAAAAACTTTCTCTTCCATTAACCTTTTACGGTCCAAAGATCCCAATTATATTTATTTTTTAATTGATTGTAATGATTGAGATTCCTATTTTAGCACAATGGTTGTTTTGGAACCACTGATTAAATGAAAAATAGAAAAGTCTTTTCATCAAAACAACTATTTAAGTAACACTTAAAACACGAAAAATGTATTTATTATTTTCAATTAATTAAGGTTTTGGTTGAGACAAAAAATTTAGTGTCGCAAGCGAGATTCGAACTCACGACCTTCGGCTAGATACGCCGTCGCCTCTACCACTTAAGCTATCGTGCCTTCTTCGATCCACTCAGACACTAACTTCCCAATTCAACCCCCACCTTTTAAATTTTCCCTCCTCTTTGCCATTATAAAATGATCTACAATTCAAAAGGTCACGACAGCTCGCAAAATCGCACCTTGAGCACAGAGAATCTAGGTTTGATCTTCGAACCTTCGAACCTTGACGAATTGAATTTCTTGATAATTTAAACTCCCCAGTTGGACACTGTTGAATCGAAAAAAATCTGTTATTGTTGTTCGAAATATTTTTCGTGATAAGGGGAGAGAAGAGACCATACTATAAATCGAAATACTTGGTTAAAGGCGTCAGACTCTCGGCTAGTAGATCCCGCGGTCGTGGGTTCGATCCTCACCAGCGCCTCTGGACTGAGTTTCTTCGATGGAAGAACACCGGCACACCGAGGGGGGGGGGCTCAAATTCACACTTGTGTTGCGAGCTTCCAAAAATATGGAGCCAGGGATAAGTAGAATAAGCTGAATAGGTGCAGTGCTCAGGAGGGAACTGCTCCAGTTCATGGTATCCAGTGAAGAAAAAAAAAAACCTTGAGTTTTATTCTTTCCTCTTGATAAATTGAATTATTTTTTGGTCCCATTGCTTTCGAATTATCGAGAGTCGACTACGTTGGGTGGGGTTGGGTGCCGAGAAGGTATAACGCGTCTAAGTCTGGCAGGAAGTCTGTGCGTTAATTGCTGGAATTTATTTACTGTTAACCCAAAACTGGGCTAACGCAGTGACATTTTCCCGTGAATTTGTCTAACTGTTCGAAGAAGAATTCCCATTCATTTATGAAAACCCGGTTATTCTGGCCACTGTCCATGGGTATCACTTTTCAACGGACGCGGCAATTTTTGGTAAGATCTGTAAGTTTCACCTGTCTGAGTCTACTGCCAATTGAAGGTCTCCCTGAGTCCTTCTTCTAACGCCGTATTATCTTCTACACATCCGCTTTTCGAACCTTCGTTAAATAATTACACAGTCTAAACAATATTTGACATTCGCCCCATTCAAAGTCGCAAAGTGTATATATTACAAAGGTTTTGACCTTACATTAAAAAAGTACTTCCTCCTGTATCGTGTGCACACTTTCCATTAAAAACAAAAATCATTTTTAAAACGACAGAAAGGAGGGAAAATTCAAAACGTTGGGTTGAGATGGGAAGTTAGTGTCCGGGTGGATCGAGATCACGAAAGCGCAGGTGGTCGAGCAGCGGCGTATCTAGCCGAAGATCGTGGGTTCGAATCCCGCTCGTCACACTGACTTTTTATCTCAACTAAAAACTTAATTGATAGATATTAATTAGTCAAGGGGAACACGAAAACTAGTGAGCCTTGATTAATTTTATTTTCCAAAATATTAATTTTTTTCAACTTTTTTAACAACTCTTTCAGTACGTTTTGTGAAAAACTGACCGATCATTGACGACTTTTCTGGGCTTTTGTACTCCCGCGGGTTTACATTTGTCTCGAATAATTTCGGCCATTTTCAGTGAGTAATTCTGTCTGTTTAGTTGTCCGTGTAGGTTCCACCCAGATGATTTTTTTTCTTTTCTCGATAAAAGAAACACTTAATCCTTAAAATTCTGAAGCAATAAATTGTTTAGTTTTTATCTTTTTCTCTTACCATAAATTTTTTAAATATGGAAATACCATTTAGTGGTGGGGATGTTGCGCTTGGTGTGGCACTTATTGATGATGGATGATCCATCAGGTTATGCGTTTATTGCCATCGAAGTTCTCTAAGAAACTCTGCAAGACGCCGTTAGAAAATCAGGTTCTGACGGCCTAGGGTGCAAATTTCTGAACGCACTACTTGAAAAAGATTAAATCAGTATGGAATGATGGCTTTTCACCCCGTAAAGGGTCAGAATTGACCAGAACAAACCGAGTTGCATTACTCGCATTCGCTCGAGAACACAGCTTTAGACCCATATCTTTGGACGATTGGTCTGCTGTACTTTTTACCGTGTAGGTTTGCTCTAGGATCTCTAGTTGGGCGTGAATGAGTGTGGAGAAGACCAAGTGAAATGTAAGAAGCCTGTAAGTTTCACCAGAGCCAACCTTTCCAATGTAGGTCATGTCATAGGTTGTTGTTTGTAGAGGGCGTTTGACCAGTCTGATGTGGACGAAATTTTCGACCATCATGCGTTGCTTATCATCGATGAAATCAGCGACAACCCTATTCTAATGCACGATAATGCCCGTCCACATAGGACAAACGTACCTTCAACAGCTCATCAGACTGGCCAGCCCGTTCTTCAGACTTGAATCCCATCGAGCAATTATGGGATAACCTCAAAAAAAGAATAATAGGACGTCCATCATTTCCTGATATACTCCACAATCTTGAAAGGACTTTTCATGATGCCTGGGCGAACCTCCAGCCACGGGCATTTCCAGACTGGTAGAAAGTATGCCGAGGCGTCTTCGAGATGTAATTAAAGTAAGAGGAGGAAACACTCGATATTGAAATGTTCATTAAAAATCTAAAATAAAATTAAAACAAATTTTATCTGTCTGTTAATTTTTTAAACTCTTTCATTTTCCTTACCAATTTACTTTTGTAGACAAAGATTCAATTATACGTTAAAAAATCTGAACTTTGTTTAATATACAAACTATGTACAAAGCAAGTTATATTCCAAGTTATGCATTTAGTCATTTTTTTCTCTATTATTTATTGTTTGCTATATATAGTTTGATGAATATGACTTCTTGCCGGGGCTACAGTACGATCAAAATGTACGAGAATTTCGTAAAAATTCGCTTTTACAGGTCTCGATCCACCGGCACCCTGGTTCGCGGACGTCGGACCTGAGCTTAAACTGGACAAAAGTGACGCAGGGCATGTGGTCGTCATCCACACGGCTTCGGGCTACTTGTCAATGTTAGAGCCGTTTGGCCACGTCGATTTCTATCCCAACGGAGGCACCGAGCCCCAACCGCTATGCGAATTCAGCAAGCTCGCTTCTAGTAAGAAAAACCTTTTATTAAACTAAAGCAATAATAATCACATCGCTTGCAATCTCACATGAATTTGCTCTTTTTAAACTTGTAAGAAATATAATGACACAGATTGATTCGTCATGCCTATATAGTCGGGGTCCTGGTTACAGTTGTCTGCAGTCACCTCGCCGCCTACAGATACCTGGCTGAGAGCATCATGAAGCCCGGTTTCATCGCTACCAAGTGCCAGTCCTGGAAAGACTACGAAGCAGGATTGTGTGAAGGGAATGAAAAGGCGTTCATGGGTTTCGACACAGACGCCAAGTTAGTATGATACGTTCTTGAAGTTATTGAAACCCCAATTGGTCTGACTAACTGGGTCGATACGGCCCTACGTCTTAAAATCTTAACGAAAATCGATCACTTTGTAAAATCTATTCACATAGAAAACTTTAAAATTTTGAATAAGGTGCTTATTAAAAAAATTGACAAACTCAACCTTTGTTTGTATGTTATGCCGCGTAAACGTGTTATTTTTTTTCTATTTTAGTTTTAAGTAAGACAAATTTATCGCCTTAAAGCTACATTTAGGGAAAGATAGCTAGATATGCCCAGCTAATTGAAGGGTGCTATTCCTTGGCTTCATATAGGGAGCGTGTAGGAGCTCATCCTGATTTGAGTATTTGTCTTCTCCCTTCCAATTTTTGGGGAAAACATGGTTGCATATGTCCTCAGAGTTGAGTGTGAATGTATGTATTTGCGTGAAAGTGACCGGACTTATGGAGAATATGGAGTAACCTATCAACCCTCTATTATGTTAGTTAAATAATACATGTAGCCGGTGATGGTTGTTACACTCTGGGTGAATGGCATGTAAATAAGAATGAGTTGAGATGACCTAGTTGTTGTCAGCTCCCAGAACTCAACCTAAGTGGGTCAGAACTTTGTTGTCCCGCGGGGAACACACTTGTCCGATGCAACGCTACTCCATGCTACCCGAAGTGTGTCTCGTTTTGGTAGGGTGTGCACATCCATGCGACGTCAAGAGCACGCCACATACAGTCACGGAGCGTGTATCACAAATCCGTATCACAACTGCAACGCCTCGTTTGTTCTTAAAGCGATATTTTGAACAAAAACATGTAATAAATTAATAGTTTGATCCATTTTCTTCCTAACCATCATAATTAAAAAATTTTAATAAATATTTATGAATTTTTGATCTTGTTTAATTTGGGTTACGTTAAATTAGGAATGTTGTAATTAATATAATGACAAATGTATTTATAATTAGTTTGAAATCAACTGTAAAAATATAAGTGTCCTGTTCTGAAGCTACTCTACGAAAATGGTGTAATTGTATAAGCAAAATGAAGAAATAAATTGTTGGTTAAATTTTATTAGGAAAACCGTGTAATAACTTGTTAGTTAAATTCATCAATTTTCTACCAAACCATTAAAATTAATTTTTTTGAAAATAAAAATTAATGAATATTTGATCTCGTTTAATTTGGTTTATGTTAACATAAGTACTGGGTTGTCCGGAAAATAATGCAGGATTTTGGTATTAAACAAAAAAAAAGAAACTAGTTACTTTAAAGCTATGTTCTTTAATCAAAATAATTTCCCATACTCTCAATACATTTCTCCCAACGTGTTGGTAACTTATTAATTCCGTCTGAGTAGAATTCAGAATTTTTAGAATTGATAAAGTCAATAAATGCATTTTCCAGTTCCGTTTGATTTTTGAATATTATGTGTTGTAAGTAGTGGTCCAGGTGTCTAAAAAAATGGTAGTCAGTAGGCGAGAGGTCCGGAGAGTAGGTTGGGTGAGGCAAAGTTTCATAGCCAAGCTCCAATAATTTTTGTGACGTTACACGTGACACATGTGGTCGAGCGTTGTCATGCAACAAAATGGGCCCTTTCCGATTGACCAAAGAGGGCTTCATTACTGCCAATTTCTGATGCATGGTATTAATTTGGTTACAGTATGATTCAGCATTGATGGTTTCGCCAGGATTTAAGAAGCTGTAGTGTATTAAACCAAATGAAGCCCACCATACCGTAACCATTACCTTTTTTTGATGAGTTGGGGGCTTTGGAAAATGTATTGGAGCTTCTCCTTTGTCGAGCCACTGTCCAGAACGTCTAGTGTTATCGTAGAGAATCCACTTTTCGTCACATGTAACAATTCTGGCCAGAAATGGGTCATTTTTGTTTCGACAAAGAAGTGATGCACAAACATCAAAGCGCTGATTTTTTTGGCGATCGTTTAATGAGTGTGGAACCCAATTTTCGAGATTTTTAACTTTTCCAATCGCCTTGAGGTGGTCAGCGACGGTCGTTTTACTGACTTTGAGTT
>CM077107.1:24987652-25027107 GCA_039619505.1 Cimex hemipterus
CCTTTCTCTCTCTTCTCTCTTCTCTCTCCTCTCTTCTCTTCCCTTCTCTCTCTCTTCTCTTCCCTTCTTCCTTTCTCTCTCTTCTCTCTCTCTTCTCTTCCCTTATTCCTTTCTCTCTCTCTCTTCTCTTCCCTTATTCCTTTCTCTCTCTCTCTCTTCTCTTCCTTTCTCTTTCTTTCTTTCTCTCTCTCTCTCTCTCTTCTCTTCCTTTCTCTCTCTCTCTCTCTCTCTATCTATCTATCTCTCTATCTCTATCTCTCTTATCATACTATCATTTTCTAAATCTGACCAAGATATTACCAAAGTGATACCATGAAACATGGAAGTCACCCATGTTATTTTTTTAAACATCTGCAAATTGTCAAAGTCGGATAAGGCAGACAGAGTAATATTTAAAATCATTTAAAATAAAATCCTAGTTACACTGGGAAAGTATAATAAAGTGGTCCTATATCGGATTTGATGGAACTGTGACAGACAGACCATCAATATTAAGCCTAGAACACTTTTAATAAAGTTATACTTAGCTTGATGTATTGTACTTCTTTATAAAGGCACTAAAATGGTCCAATGATATCAGAGTAGTCACAGTAGAAGCCATTCAAATTCTTAAAGAAGCTGGGCATTTTTATAACTTACCTGTCCAAGCTGGAGAAGAAGGAGAGAGGGTAATAATTTAAATCTTATAAAATAAGCTCCAACCTAGGCCGGGAGTATAATAAATCTGCCTGGTAAAAGGCTGACGCTGAAGAGAAATAGCTGACAGAATACCAAAAGAAGAAGCGGCTTTATTTTTACTTTGTTTCACTGCCATTTTCGAAAGGCAATAACAAAGCCTAAGGAAATTGGGAATTTGACACGATGAAGGGTGACAAAATTTGTAAAGAAAATGGAAAAAGAAGACAGAAAAAAATATAGGAGTATTCACGAGCCTTGTGTTAACCCTGTTAACTCTGTTAGTTCCTGTTGGATCGAGAAAAATGATGACGTAAACTTGTAAGAACCCGCTAGTAAACATTATTCGATCTAACAGGTTATGGCCAATGTTATATGTTAGTTCGAAATATAGTCACACTGCTATCCGTTAGAGTGTAGGTGGTAACCGACATGGCAGCCATAAATTTAACATTTGTTTTTTGTTTACATGTTTTTTTATTTTTTTTTTTTATTTTTTTTTACGAGGGTTCGCAACAGCAGAGGTCATATAAACCCTCAGGGTGCCGGTGTTTTTGAAAAAAGCCCATTTATAAGTATGTCGGGTTCGAATGCAGGGCCGCTGGATTCGAACCCGGGACCTTGACCTTACAGTGATGATCGCCGTGTCAAAGACGAAACTTCGCGGCCACCGACGTCCCATGTATTTTTATTCTTAAATACGCTATTATTAAATCAGCCCGATACTTTTTTTTTTTTGTTAATTTCTGACCTGTCCTTATTCTCTCATTCCTACATCTCCTATCCTACAAAGTTGTTGGATGTTAGTCGTTCGGGTAGATAGTAGTTCGGATACATAGATTAGGTAGGTACAGGTCTGCACGAATTGAAACTTGTAATTTTTTATGATTTTTCGAATGGATAAATAGTATTTTGAATGAAAGAATTGATTGTTTCATTTTTTATTAACTTCTGGCAGCTTGAAATTTAACACAAAAGAAAACCAAAACAAAAAACAACAAGCCTTCAAGGACTGTTATAGCTTTATTTTTGGTTGTACCAATCGCCACGAACAGCATAGTTGAAAAATTAATTTCTAACGAGATCTTACTGGACATTTTCTATTCGAATTAATATCTCGCTTACCTCTTATCTGTATAAAAAACGTCAATCGCGTCGCCTCATAAAATCAATCGCATCGCGTCACATGCGTCAAAAGCGTCAATCGCGTCGCGTCATAAGAATCAATCGCGTCGCGACTTTAAAAAAACGTGCCCACCAATTTGTTCTTGCGTAGCCTTGGTAAACAGTTCACACGGGCGCGGTAACATTTTCCGTGTTAAACTTTCGGACTGACCCCAGCCGTAAGACATATCCATGTCAAAGGGACATACCGTCGGAGTATTCACCATTTTTGTGTTAACCCTGTTAAGTCTGTTAGGTCCGGTTAAATCGAGAAAAATGACAGGCCAGTGCCAATGTTAGATGTTAGGTCGAAAAGGTGGTTAGGGCGTAGGTAAACAACATGGCAGCCATGAATTGAACAGCTGTTTATTGTTTAGACGTATATATTCTTAAATACCCGTTAATTACATCAGAGCAATATGTTTCTTTTATTATTTTCTGACCTGTCCTTATACTGTCATTCATAACAGACAAATCTACAACATTCATACTATCACATAAAGTAGTAGGTAATAGAGGTTAGAATACAAGTTAGGTTAGGTTAGCGTTTCATTTGTTAGTACTTTGCGAGTGCATAGATAAAATTTTGAATTTAGTTAATTTTTATTTTTTTATTAACTTGTGGCGTATTAACATTTAACATAAAACAAAACCGTACCAAACTATAGCAAGCCTTCAAAGACGGTTATAGCTTTATTTCTGATTCTACCAATCGCCACGAGCAGCATTGCGGAAAAATTACCGATTAACGTGGTAAGAAAAGAAGGCGCGTTTACGATCTTACTGGACATTTCTCTATTCTAGTTAACATGAGTCTTACAAACCCGTCGTGAACCCTTATATTTTATGTTTTATAGCAAGTTTGGACCCCGACACCCATCCCATCAACCCGTATAGCTGTTTATACCTTGAACCTATTCCTGTCATTTTTTTTTTCTTCACGTGTGTTTTTCTTCTTAGCTGGCCATCTAAGGTCAGGCCCAGATGTTTTGCTGTATCGCTGTATGGTATAGTAGTTACATCGATAGTGAGCGATGGACCATAGTTCACTTTTTGTTTGTAAAGATTAGATGAACTGATTTACGACGATTAAGCTTGGTATTTTGTCCATTCATTAATCTTATTAGAAGCATTTTGAAGGATTTTGTTTGGCTGGTTGATAGACGATCATACGGTATCACAGCTGTGTCACCTGCAGACGTTTAATGTATATCGAGATAAATCGCAAAAGCAAATAAATTAAATAGGCAAAACAAAGTCACTGATTATTGGTTTCAGGATTGTTGACAGAACCTGAGGCCATTTGTTTGGGATGGGTTGGGTGAAAGAATGGGGATCACACACTGGGCATCGACAACACAAAATCCTCCGAAGGTAGGATCATAAGAAACTACAGAATAGGTCAAAGCAAGCAGGAAAATGCTCGGAACTCAGACAAGATTGTTGATAGATCCCTGCAGAATGAATGGACACGTAGGAAAGAATCTTACCGATAGAAAAATTTTATGTTATACATGGCAGAAACTGAGGGAGAAATTCAACTTGACGTATTAATTAAAGTCCTTTAAGAATTTAGACTAACTAGTAGTAGGTATAAAGCTTGATGTACAGTTGCTCTTGCAAGAAGCAGTGGAGAATCCTGCTTGGAAATACATCCATATTTAACTGGAGAAACTTTAAACTTTGCAGTTTAATTTTTATGTACAACAGACTATTTAAAAATGATGAATTCATCCAACCATATGCCTATTAACCAACCATCCTCAGCGAGTCAATAGGAGCGTTTTTTTAAAACGATATCAAGGTTTTCGTGCGAAAAAGAGACACCGCCGCAAACATAAATTGTATTCAGAAAAACCAATATCACCGGCCTTGTAAGCTTCAAATAAAATGGAGCGAAAAAGAGGGAAAGGTATTATTTATGGAAGGCGGAATTAGAAAAAGGTGGATGTTAGGCATCCGTGCAGAAGATAATGGGAACGTCGAGAAGCGAGCGTGTGTGCGTAAGGGTGGTGGCTAGCGACGGAAATAATGGGGTTACTAATTTGTATCCACCCCCGTGGCCCCTCTCGCCGCACCCCCTAGCCCACGCTCGACGCCGACGGGGCGCATGCGGGGGCGGCAGTGAGGCCGAGAAGTGATGCTGGAGCCAGTATCGCGTCTCATCCCAGCCCGACATCATCGCTAACACTACCCAACGCATGATCAAGGCAAGTCTGTGCAGATATCGAAAACGTTATGAAATTCGCGGAAATAAATTGGCAATTTAACTATTCCATTGCATTTATTTTATTTAATACTAAAGTTTCTCTTTTTTTTTAATACGATTTGTCCTTTTTTAAAATAATTCCATTTAAATTTCCACCTTGTTTTCCATAAAAAGGAAAAAAGATACAAAAAAATAATCATTTCTCATCCAAGAGAGATGATTACACTACACGAAAAACTCTCCTCGTTTTAAATTACGTTCAAATTACTTTTTTCTTCAGAATATGCATGAAGTGACAATTAAAAAGAATTATTTTAATTTTTTGAAATTTAATTTTGTCTCTTATTTTAATTAGTAATATTTGTTCTTTTTAGTCTGGTACGTATAAGAATATTTAAAGAATAATTTACTTTGTACGCAGAGTAAGTTTGAACCGTGTAAAATAAACTAACGAAAAAATAGTTTAGTGTTTATTAATATGTTTTACATATACAACTTAAATTTAATTAGTATAAAACTAAAATATACAACTCACTTGTGGAAAAAAATTTAAATAATTGTTTTAGCATAATCTCTATTTTAAAAATGGCAATAAGTACACGTGCTTTTTTATTAAATTTATGAACCCATAGCCGACATCCTATTTGCAGATGATTTTGCACAATATACGATTTGAAAATGCTCTATAAAAAAAAGTAATTATTCAGAAATCGTGAAATGCGGTCTGGTGTGATGTAGGTTTGAGAAAAAACATTTTCTTTATCGTGCCAACGTTTCGATCTTGATTGAGATCGTCTTTAGATTGCCTCTATCAACACGACACGCAAGAATGGCACAATTAGCCAGAAGACAAACTGAAGATGAGGTCAATAAAGACCGAAACGTTGGCACGATGAAGAAATAGTTTTTCCGAACCTTGCATCATAACGGACCGCATCTCACGATTTCTGAATAATTAACGACTAACGATGAGTAATCATCATACATTTTTTTTCTCAAAAGTTTCGTATGGATTAATTGAAACATTAATGAATTTTTCGATAAAATAACGTTGAAGTTTTATTATTAACTTTCCTATTTTGTTCGACAGAGCGTGATAAACATTTATTTGAAAGGTGTATATTTTATTATAGCTGGTGGGATCCGCTGCTCGTACGGCAAATTTTGTCAAATACTTCTACACTCAAATGTAAGAGAAAAACTTCCTATGAGCCGTGGTCCGATTCTGAACCATTTCGCAAATTTCTAAAATTTTATGTTCTTTCTATTTGGTTTTCGCCATAAATCTACGCGTAGTTTGGAAGATCCTCCAAAAAACCTTAAAAAACAGCGTTGATTTAATAAAAAAAAATTCACCCTTCTACAACTGGCAATTTAATGTTTGGAAAAAATACACTCTGAATCTTTTGAAACCGCTAAATTTAAAATTGTCTAAAAATTTTACGACCATTGTTGTTGTTGTTATTATTATTATTATTACTATTTATTTTTAAGGGCGTTTTAACGGCTAAGGTCATTTCACGCCCTAACATCCAAACATTCTATTTTAGGTTAGCTATATCTCTTCTGAGTGCTGTAAAGCTCTGACTCCAAACATTCACTCGTAATCTAATTTATCCTATTGCCATCCAAGCTTTGATTTTCTTTTTCAAATTCTTAATTCAGAAGGCCAAATTACATTAAATTTAATAAAATTATAAAATTTAATTCTGTTTCTTTTTTTTTAATTAAAAGTTTTTTTAAGTTTTTTCCATAATTTAAAATTTCCCCATAGGCTTGTATGGCTAATAATAATAATAATAATAATAATATTCCATTCAAGTATGATAATTAATTCTACATAACAATAAAAAGAAACAAAACACAAAAATATTTCTTTTTCTTTTTCTTTTTTTTTTTTTTTAAAGGAGCTATTTTTTAAATTTAAATTGCGATATTGGGCATTGCAGTGCATTACCCCGCAATTTTTATTGTCGTCCATTTTATTTTATTTTTCCGCTCCGACAGCCTCAAAAACTTCCGAAAAAATAAATCACGCACGCACAACTCTTATGCAGACATTAGAAGGCATTCAACGGTAAAATAATTTGGGAAAAGGCCTAAATTTCATTGTAAATTCAAATGAATTTGAGAAAAGTGAAAAGCGCCCTTCGAAAGAAACACTGGGGACCCAGTAACTCCGGTAAATCGCTCGAAAGGTTGAGCCTCTGCCTAAAGGGTTGTAAAGTGGGGCAGTCGGCCAAAATATGTTTTACTGTCAAAATGATGCGTTCTCCACTTCGCGTACAACGAGGACAAGTTGGAAGGTTGTTGCCTATTAAAAGTCTGTTATGAATTAACCTGATATGACCTATTCGCAATCTAGAGAGAATTGCAAGTTCTTTTCTCTCGAGTTTTTCAGTTGGCCATTTATGTACAGCTGGCTTAATTTCTTTCATACTGTCTCTACAGGCATTCCATCTTGCCTCCCACTTTCCTTTGTTAATGTTTTTAACATAAGCGACTATATCATCTGAATGGAGAAGAAATTGATCTGTTCTTTGTCGATGGTTTGCAGCGTTTCTTGTCTGTTGATCAGCTTTTTCATTTCCAGACCATCGTTGTTATTTTTTTGTTTGAGCTTAGTTTACGAACGCTGTTTCTGTTTTGGTTACTATATTGTCTCTTTTTGCTGCTTTGTTTCTTTTTCTTTCTTTGTGTTAAATTTTAATATTTAACTTGAATTTCATAAACGACCTCAATTTTGATGAACAATGAAATAAATAGTATTTGTGTGTGTGTGTTTTATAAGTCGTTTGTGACAAAAGAAAAATCGAAAAAATCTAATTTTCTCTCCTTTCAATGAAAGTTTCTGCCAGGGACACAGCGTTAAATTCGTCAGGAAGGGTTATGCAGATGGCTCACTCTTTAAGAAATTTAATTTAAATAAAAAAAATGGATAAGGATTTTCGGAAGACGGGATCTGTATTTTTGTATGATAAGTCCATTTTTGAAAAAAAAAAAAAATATTTTCATCTTTTAATGTTAATTTTTGAAGATTGGTACCAGCTCAACGGCTTCAGATTGAAAGAGTTAGAATCGTTAATAATAAACATTAATCCAATTTACAAAAAATTTAAATATAGAATTACACATTTCACAAAATCTAAAAATATAAAAGCAAAACCGAGAGAATGAAACTATAAATTATTTAAATAACCATAAGCAAAGTAAGAAAATAGCTTAAAAGACGATTTCATTTCAAGTATAGCTACAAAAAGATCATTTGGGGGGAGGGGGTGCAGCATGCAACCGTTCGGTGCATTCGAACCCGGGACCTTGACCGCCGTGTCAGCGAAAAAACGCGGCCACCGACCACCCCATTTATCATTTTTATTAAAAATTTTAAATATAAAAGTATTGCCTGTAAATTAATATAATAGTCTGGCGAATCCATTTTTGAAAAAAAAAAAAAAAAAAAAAAACATCTAATCTTTTCGTTGTTTAATGTTGATTTTTGAAAGTTTGTGTCCGCGATATGGCCTTAGTCGGAAAGGGTTAAATCGCGAATAACAAAAGTAATATATTTTACCAAATTAATCCAATTAAATAAAATGTTTATATTTAGAAATACACAATATGACAATATAAAAGACCAACTACGAAAATAAAAGAAAAATTAATTACGTAACGTTATGTAAAGTAAGGAAATATCTTAAAATAATGTTTCGTATCAGCGTATCTAGAAAACTACCGCCTTTATCATTGCTATTAAAAAATTTTAAATATTGTTCTAAATTAATATATTTTTTAAATAATATTAGAAGACAGTACATAAAAATATGTTGATTGTGTACGTAAAAAAGGGTATTTTGTTTATATTTAAAAGAATTATATCCAATAAATCGTTTAATTTGAAATAATGCAAAGATAAATTTACTAGTTTTTGTGGTCCGCTTTACCAATTAATATTTTTCGATTGATTAAGGTTTTTAGTTGGGATAAAAAGTCAATGGAAGGAAGTCACGATAGGTGAAGTGGTAAAGCGGCGGCGTATCAAGACGAAGATCGTCGGTTCGAATCCCGTTCGGACACTGACTTTTTTCTCTCGACCAAAAATCCTTGATTAATTGGGTGATATTAATTGGTTATGTGGACCAGGAAAAAAAGTGAATTAAGTCAATTGAATAAGTTTAAAATGAAGTAGACCGTCACTAAAGCTCTCTGTGGCCATTTAATGTCGCCGAGAACCAAATAGATTACACGACCTTTGAAAAAATGGCAAAAAGGAGAGATAATTCAAAAGGTGGGGTTGAGTTGGGAATCGAGGTCACGGTAGCTCAAGTGGTAGACCACCGGCGAATCAAGCCAAAGATCGTGTGTTCGAAACCCCCTCTTGCTATTGACTTTTTTATCTTAACCAAAAACCTAAATTAATTGAATAAAGGTAAATAAAGAAAAGTATATGAATATATATTCAAACTCGTAAAGAACGGAAAGTTAAATAATTTATACGAAAAACATTTTATTGTTATGAAAGTAATGAAAGATAATTTGACTTAAAATAAACTTGTAATATAAATCACTCATTGTTTAGGAAATTTCACTTAAACTTTAAAAATGAGCTAATTTTTTTATTAAAAAAACCATTATATTTCCTGATCCGATTAGCCAAATAACTCAAGAAATTGTGCCACGAGCGGGATTCGAACCTTGAGCTATCGTGGCTTCGATCCGCCCGTGACACTTTTTCATTTCAACCAATACTTTGCATAAAGAATTATGAAAAATGTTGGGTAATCCAGTATGGAATCAGTATTTTAATATAGCAAGTCCATTTTAGAAAGAAAAAAAAGAAGAAAATCTACCCTTTTCTTGCTTTTAACGTTAATTTTTTAAGGTTTGTGCCAGCGAAAAGGCTTTAGTCACAAAAGGTTAAATCATTAATAATAAAAATCTTTATATATTAATTATATTTGTATATTACTTATATAATACGTACGAAGACTGCGGGGTTCAAATCAAAAAAATTGAAATAATAAGAAAAGTGTAGAAGGTTTGACTTTGTGAACATCACCTAAATTTGTTTTTCTGGAGTGCGTTCAAATATGTTTTTTCTCTCATGTTTTATATTTTAACATTGAAATTTATTTTACAGATTTAAAACTAAATCGATTTTATTGTCTATTCAGCCCGAAAAACAATTTTGACCTGGTCCACCGATTGAATTTTTTTTTTTTTTTTTTTGCCCGCCCTTTAACAGTTAAGGTCATCATGATTAAGCCGTAGGACAATACATCATTCTTCGACGTGACAAGAGCTTAAAGTGTAAACTCGTTCAACGTCCTGTAAACAGTTTTACAAGTTTATTTTAAAATTGCCAGCCTGTCATGAATTTAAGCTCCCTGTAAAAACAAAAACCTGGATAAAATAAAATAAAGAATGGATGGTTTAGCTTAGGAGATTTACTGAAATTTTCTTTATCCATTTTTTCACGGTAGCTAGTATTGACGATTTCTGAAAAGTGTTATTTAGAAATTGCAAGTATAATATTATATATTACCGTCCGTCGATTTTATCGTTGTGCTCATTTTTAATAAATACCATCAACTGGGAGCCTCGGAGGTGACGAATCGCAGTTAAGGTCGGACGTCCCAACTCCCGGAAGTGACCTCTACGATCCGACCGAGGGACGGCAAAAATATTAAAAAAATGATTAAACCTAAGGTGGGAAACCTCCCATGTGGACGACCTTCGGAGGTGTCATTTTTTGGTACTTTTCGAGTGCATATGTAACCAACACGGCGGCCCAAAATCTCAACAGACTACAAAGGAGAGGAAGAACACAGGAGAACATCAGATACAATGATATGGTATACAGATGGCTCCAAAACAAATGAAGTAACCGGATCAGGTGTTTTCTTCACAAGCCCAAAATATAAGCAATCAAACTCACTACGGAAGTACACCTCGGTCTTTCAAGCAGAAATACATACTATCAATGTTTGTGCCCTGGAAAATCTTAAAAGAAGTTACACTGACAAAAAATATCCTCATAAGATCAGACAGCCAAGCAGTTATCAAAGCACTGGCATGTACAAAGATTACATCAAAATTAGTCAGTGAATGCATCCCAAATTTCCAAAACCTGGGAAAACACAACAAGGTAACAGTATCCTGGGTGCCAGGGCGCAGGGGAATTTTGGTTAATGAAGAAGCGGACAGACTGGCCGGAGGAGGATCCGCAAGACCGTACATAGGCCCCGAACCTATCCTTGGGATATCAAAAACAAACATAGAATCCTCCATCGCAGAATGGATCCAAATAAAACAAAGAGAAAAATGGATAAACTCTAGCAGTGCTAGACACAGTAAACTCATGATAAAACAACCCTCACCAAAGTTAACAAAAACACTACTACAATTGGAGAGGGCAAATCTCAGAGGAGTGGTTCCGGTGGTAGGAACCGGCCACTGGCATCTGAGAAAACGTCTACATAATATGGGCATATATAATAGTGATCCCATTTGCAGACTACGTAATGAGGAGGAGGAAACAGCCACTCATATCATCTTCGAATGCGAAGCAACGGCTCAATGGAGGTTCAATCTGACCAATAACAGCAACTCAGAGAACCACATTGAAGCAATAACAGTCAATGACTTGATACTTCTGAGAAAGAGGATCGAGTTTATTGACTAAACCAAGGAACTAGGAAGGTACAATAAGCCAGAAGGCTGCAGTGCCTGGGGCACACAAACCCCCCTTCCTAGTATCCGTAGATAACATTTTGATTGAAAGAGTTGATTGATTTTCCTTTTTTTATTAACTTCCGGCATATTACAATTTAACACAAAACAAACAAGCCATCAAGGTCTGTTATAGTTCTTTTTTGCTTCTACCAATCGCAATGGTTTTTATCACGACCATCTGGAGCTACCAGCCACAAATAATTTGGTTCCAAATTCACTCTATCTTTCACTAACTTAGCACTGCATTGCGTGAAGGGTAGTGGGAAAACCCACTATAAAAATAAGAATCGAGGAAACGAAACAGCTGAACAAGACCGCAAATTGTTGCTCACCTTCAAACCTCAGACCCGACTAATGACTCAGCACATCATAAAGTATGTTTGAACGTAGGTGTTTCAATCGATATTGAAATAAACTCGTTGGAACTTGGTCAGGTTTGAGTAGCAAACGTAAACACGCAGATGTAACACTAGTGGAACTGTTCGCAACCCAATCTACCTGATTAACATTTTATTCAGAATATAGTCGCTATGTTTGTAAGATGACTCGTGTTAACACGAATAAAGAAATGTACAGTAAAATCGTAAACGCCGCCTTCTTTTCTTTGCATGTTAAACTTAATTTTTTTTCAATGCTACTCGTGGCAATCGGTAGAACCATAATTAAAGTTATAACAGTCCTTGAAACCTTGTTGTTTGTTTTGGTTTTGTTTTGTGTTAAATTGTAAAATGGCGGAAGTTAATAAAAAAAAAAGGAAAATCAATCAACTCTTTCATTCAAAATGTTATCTACGCACTCGAAAAGTACTAACAAATGACACGCTTCAATTCGTGCCGACATAACTAACCTGTAACTTAAGGTCTAACAACCTATAAATTTATAAGATATGAGATATAATCTTTTATGAATGACAGTATAAGGACAGGCCATAAATTAACAAAAGAAATGTATTGTTCTGATTTAATCAATCGGTATTTTAGAATAAAAAAACGTGAAAACAAAACCAGCTGTTAAATTCATGGCTGCCATGTTGGTTACCTATGCACTCGAAAAGCACCAAAAAATGACACCTCCGAAGGCCATCCCCATGGGAGGTTCCCCACCTCAGCTTTAATCATATTTTTAATATTTTTGCCGTCCCTCGGTCGGATCGTAGAGGTCACTTCCGGGATTGGGACGTCCGGCCTTAACTGCGATTCGTCACCTCCGAGGCTCCCAGTTGATGGTATTTATTCAACATGAGCACATCGATAAAATAAACGGAGGGAAATATTTAATATTATACTTTCAAGTTCTAAATAACACTTATGGATAAAAAGAAAACCAGTCTCTTGAAAAGAAAATTACACTAAATCTTCTAAGCTAAACCATCCATTCTTTATTTTATTTTATCCAGTTTGTTTTGTTTTTACAGGAAGTTTAAATTCATGACAGGGAAACCTTCCATGTATTCTAACCTCTAACAGCCTACAACTTTATAGGATAAGGATGTGTCTATTATAAATGAGAGTATAAGGACAGGCCAGAAATTAACTAAAAAATGTATTGTTCTGATTTGATTAATACCCATTTAAGAATAAAAATACGTGCAAACAAAAACCGGCTGTTAAATCCATGGTTACCATTTTAGCTACTTAGCCCTAGCGGACAGAAAGTGAGTGACTACATTTTCGGGCTAACATCTAACATTGGCCAAGGCCTATTAGATCGAGCAATGTTATTCGATTTTTACAAGTCCACGTCATCATTTTTCTCGATATAACTAGACCCAACAGAGTTAACAGGGTTCACCCAAAGATCATGAAGATTTATTAGGTTTTTGAGCCCTCCGTGCGGAAGATTTAGAAGAAATTCTAACACAACCTAGGGTTAAATTAAGCACATTAACTTAATGAGGTGTAACATATACATATTGCCAAAAACTCGTTGTTCAAGAAGGTCAAGTTTATGGTCTTGAATCAATTTACAAATTTATGCAAACAATACGCCGAGCTTTCGCGACAGTCTCAGTACCAGGGCACTACTGCTGAATTATCTATTAAATATTTTTATCCATTTCACAGAACATTGGTTCATTATCTGCTTTTTGACTAGATTCTTCGATTGTAGTTGTGGTTTTTTATGTTGATGGACTAGTTATTTTGGAATAAAGATGATCGGGTGAAATTTAAATTAAACAGTTTGTCACCGTCGAGGTCCCTCTGTCTAAATTTGTAACATCATTCAAGACCGTAAACAACCTCTTCAACATTGAAAAAACTGGTCGATCCTCTTCCTAACATTTGAAACGTTTTTTTTCTTTGAGAGAATATATCTTCATAACTCCTTTAACTTTTTACCTTGTCAAGCAAAAATAAATGAACAGGAAATCGAATTGCAGCAATGATGACGTACAACACCTTACAAGAAGGATCAAAACTGATGAATTGCGAAAGTAATAAGCTGGAAAACTGCAGTGCTTGGGAACAAAAACCCCCACTTCTTAGTTTTCATCATCATCAGTCTTTCTAAAAGAATGCTTATTTGACTTATGTGGTCGTTTTAAGATTACGTTGAACTTTTTGAAATTTTTAATCTGTCCGGAGATATATTAATAAAATTAAAATGTTATTGATATTCTCTTAGGCCTTAATTACGTCGCCCTTTCTGCTATGCCAACTATCCTGTTCGGAAATTATAGTTCAATAAAATGTCGTGTTAATTGGCGTTCGAGCCCAATAAAGACAAAAGGGGAGGCGGATTAAATAGGGGATTTAATTAGAAGGGCCGAGGACTTCCCTTTTCCTGGACAGCAAGGAAAGGGCGGAAGGCCTGCCTTGTCCGCCGAAATAGGCCAAAATATCCTTCCATTTCGAAACAAAGTTTGAAAATCGGCGATAAATGTTCTCTCCCCCCCCCCAAAAAAAAAAAAAAAATTCAATATGTGGTCAGGAAATTACAAGACACTGTTTCATATTTCCTAATTTGTTTAATATATTTCTCGCTCTGAGACCTGAACATTGTTGATTCGTATGATTTTGGATGAAAAATGGGGATGGATAAGAAGAAATTTTGGATTGGGGAATGAGATGTAATTTTATGAACGGAATATTTTAACATCTTAAAATACAGTGTTCGGTGGTCGCGAGGGTTCAGGTTTATGCGGGGAACATATTTACATAACGCAACTCCAAGTCTAATTTTTTATAAAATTGTATCACATGTGCCGAAAATGCTATTGAAACGCTACCCTACTCTACGCTACGCGATCCCCACTGTCCAGATTTTCGTCTGGTAGCATCGGGTACAGTCAAAGGCAAAAGAACCGGACGCTCGTACTTTTAGTGAAACTACATGTATTAATGTCGTTATATTAATTAGAAAAAACTTTGTTTAATATAAACCAAATTAACCGAGATCGAAAATTCATGTTTTTATTTATATAAAAATTAATTTGAATGGATTGGTAGAAAATTGATCAAAGTGCGAGAAAACCATTTTTTTTGATGTTATGAATTTAGCTAACAATTTATTTCGTGGTTTTGAGGATAAAATTATACAATTTTCGTCGAGTAGCGTCAGAACAGGATTCATATGGTCAGGTCATTTTTTTAGTTTATATCAAAATATGTATATGTAATTTTGTCGTTATATTAATTCTGATTGTAATTAATATATACCTAATTAAACTAGATCGAAAATGTATGCGTTTTTATAAAAAATATTTACATGTTATGGTTAGGAAGAAAATTTATCAAAACACCGGTATATCTTTGTTTAAAATAATTAAGTTTAACAAAAAATTTATTACAAGGTTTTGCTCAGAATAATGCATTAACAACAAAAGTGGCGTCGCAATTGTGATCGTGATTATTGTGATAGTAAGTGGCGTGCACCTGACGTCGCATAGATGTGCACACCCTACCAAAACGTGACACGCTTCGGGTAACATCATAGGCTCGGCGGTCATCACTGTAAAGTCCTGGGGTATTGTTTCACAAAGTATGAGTTCGATTACACTTTCGGACAATGCTCGGTTTTGTATAGAATTGAAGCAGATTGAAAAAAAAAGAGTTCCTGGACTTAAAGAAATAGTTGATTGCCCATATTTTTTCACTACGATTGGATAAAGGCCGTATAATTCTTTAAATAAATAGAATCCATAATCTTTTATGACAAATGAGTTGCGTACGGCTGCTTAAAAGAGAACGTCGGTTGACAAGGAGCTCATTAGTATAAGGTAAATGTACCGTGTTTCAATCCATTTAATTATTTGAATATACATAGAAATTGTCTTTTCAAAAAACACTGCCATTTCATGTAACCTCCTAGTTGAAATACTCTCGTAAAAACGTTTTAAAAGACTATATTCTCAAGGAAATTTAATAACAGAAAGCTTGTATTTCGTGGCGGATTTGGAATAGATTAAAAGTATGTAAAATACATGCAACTATATCAAAAGCAAACATGGCAACGGAACGTTAAAAGAATTGTTATTGATTCCCTACAGAAAGTATACAATCCATGATCTCTGATTGCGATGTCAATTACTGAAAAAAAGCCTCAAGTCCAGGCCACAACGTTCGAGTCCATTCAAGAAAAAAATAATACAAACTTGAAATTTTTACATTTCACACATCTTCCATCTTGAATTAATCTATTTGTGGGCGTGGCGTTTATTTTGTGGTTATTCAACGCTGGCTTTATGTAATTTTCAAATGGCGTTCTTTCCTAGGCGCCCAATGTCCGTTTGGGGTTACCAGAACCTTTCTGGCACGACAGGGGGCGTAGCTCAGATGGTAGAGCGCTCGCTTAGCATGCGAGAGGTACCGGGATCGATACCCGGCGCCTCCAGATGAATTTTTTTCTCAAAAAAAAAAAAAAAATCACTTACTCTAAGGGAAAATTTTTTTCTCGATTTTTTAAAAAATAATTTACAATACAAAAAGTTAATATTTCTGTAGTATAAAAATAATTTTTCCTTTATCCAATAGGTTCACAGATTTGAAAAATTAAAGGCTTGATGGGTCATACAATGATAATTAAAAATCTTTATGTAGCCATAATGGAAAATAGATAAAATAATACAGTAATAATAAAAGGAACACTATTGATGTCATGTACTTGCATCTAATTTCCTGTTTAATATATTTATTATTTTATGTAATGCGTGGTGTTTTCAAATTTATTTTCCTCTTGTCTTGTCTCTTCGATTTGAAGACAAATCTATTCTTACATTTAATGCAGACTAGGTGAAAAAGTCGCAAGAGTATCGTGGAATCAACCTTATCGTGCTACGTAAGCAAGTTCTGTAAATCAAAACTTACAATAAAAATCGAACAAAGTGCGTTTTTAAAAATCTAATCGAAGAATTAAGAAAAATAGCACATAATTACAAAAGTAGTTCGTTATTCTTCCATTTTAGCCTACTTTCCATATAGTCAGTTCTTAGGACAGTAGAAGTTGTAAAAGTAACATTGACTCTTGATTATAATCAAATAAGTAAAAAATAATAATAATTTAAACAAAATTGAGAATATTAATCTCTTGAAACAAATATGTAGGAATGAATAATTTTTTTGTAATTGACTAAAACTCTGAAATTACAGATATTAATGATATTTTCATAAATACATTTAAATATCCAGTTTTATGAGAAATTATTATATTTAGTTCTATTTATTTTTAATAAATTGTGAGAATAGTTTAATCTAGTGTAATACAAGTTTACATATTTATGGAATAATTCTTATTTAAACATACCAAAAGACGACATTTTTAAAAACAATCTGTCATAAAATTCTTTGAATAGTAACTTTGCGCCGTGGTTGATTGTTTTTGTTGGAAAAATTTGCGTGACTTTTAAGTCGCGTTTTGTATTCCTCACTTTAAACCCTTAACAAAACAGGAATTGAGCTAAGGCGGATTAAACTGATTTTAGTGTATATAAAGGTACAATCCTCCTAAGGATTCGTTAAAAATTAAATATATGTTTTCTGGTTTCCTTTTACCCATGGTTCTATGTGAGTTTTTTGTGTTGTTTGTACGAAATCCGTACCTCCTGGAGAAGCAACCAACAAATTTATTCCGGTGTTTTGATAAATTTTCTTCCTAACCATCATAATTAAATAATTTTTATAAAAACTCATTTAATTCGGTTTACATTAAAATAGAAATGTTGTAATTAATATAACGACAAAATTACATATACATAATTTGATCTGAACTGCAAAAAATATGAGTGTTCGGACGCTATTCGACGAAAATTGTATAATTTTATCATCAAAACAACGAAATAAATTGTTAGTTAAATTCATTATATCAAAAAATGGTTTTCTCACGCTTTGATCAATTTTCTACCAATCCATAAAAATTAATTTAAAAAAAAAATAAAAACATGAATTTTTAATCTTTGTTAATTTGGTTTATATGAAAATAAGTTTTTTGTAATTAATATAACGACATTAATACATTTAGTTTCAATAAAAGTTAGAGTGTCCGGTTCTTTTCCCCGTAATCGATGCTACTCGCCGATATTCTGGACCCTGTGGATCGCAGAGTAGGGTAGCGTTGCATAGTCCTTCTTAGTTTTTAATTAAAAAGAAATTTAAAATTGTTTTGAAAAAATTCATTTTTGCATGCTAGAATGTTTTACAATCTGAGAGAGAGAGAGTTGGTTAAAAAAAAACTATCTGGAGGCGCCGGGTATCGATCCCGGTACCTCTCGCATGCTAAGCGAGCGCTCTACCATCTGAGCTACGCCCCCTGTCGTGCCAGAAAGGTTCTGGTAACCCCAAACGGCCATTGGGCGCCTAGGAAAGAACGCCATCTGAAAATTACGTAAGGCCAGCGTTGAATAACCACAAAATAAACGCAACGCCCACAAATAGATTAATTCAAAATGGAAGATGTATGAAATGCAAAAATTTCAAGTTTGTATTATTTTTTTCTTGAATGGACTCGAACGTTGTGGCCTGGACTTGAGGCTTTTTTTCAGTAATTGACATCGCAATCAGAGATCATGGATTGTATACTTTCTGTAGGGAATCAATAACAATTCTTTTAACTTTCCGTTGCCATTTTTCCTTTGGTATAGTTGCATGTATTTTACATACTTTTAACCTATTACACCTCAAAATAAAAGCTTTAAGTAATTAAATTTTTTAGGTGTATAGTCTTTTAAAACTATTTTAAAATTTAAAAGCGAGAATTTTGATCAAGACAATTTTCTATATACAAAATTTTTTTATTTATTCACCTATTATAAATTACTTTAAATATTAATTAAGGGTATTATAAATATTTTGCTGAATAGCATTGTCATCAGCGTAAGAAAAGATTTTCCCAGAAACGTTCTATTTTCATAAATTGTTAATATAAATAAAGAAAATGGTAGGACATAAAATTGTGCCCTGTGGCGTCCCACATTTAATTGTTGAGAATGTAGCACAGGAAGACCCAATTTTTATTTAGTGAGCCCTTTCAGAGAGAGACCTTTTGACCCAAATTGTATGGTCAAAGATGCTAAATGCTTTCTTTCTGTTCAAAAAAAAGACTACAATTTTTTTAGCACAAGAAAATATTGACTATGGAAGAAAGAAACAATCTGAGTGTAAGTGTCGTTTGAAATCTTCTTTTAGTCTTTTAGAAATTGATAATTAAAAGTTAAATGTAAAACAGCGACAATAGGCGGACCCAGTAAAATGGCCTGTTTTGACCAGTAGGCATTCTATTAACTCATCAACCTAGAGCACCGACTTTAAATAATTGCCCGTTGTCTGACATGATACTAACCCGCACGGTTTATTCGTATTCCGTGATTTCTTGTTTTCACAATCCAGCTTGCGTAACTGGTCACTTTCTCTCAGATTGACCCGAATAAATTGATATTTGGCGTAAAGCCGAAACATAGGGGCACAACAGGGGGCGTAGCTCAGATGGTAGAGCGCTCGCTTAGCATGCGAGAGGTACCGGGATCGATACCCGGCGCCTCCAAATTTAATTTTTTTCCCCTCTTGATTTACTAATTGTATCCTGCTCGGGTTAAATTGACTGTTCATTTTTTTAGGTTAGTACTGTAAAGGAGAAACTTGAATACTGCGGAAGGTGCCAACATCTCTCGAAAGACTCACGTATTTTGGTTCAAAACTTCTCTGATGATGAGCACTAGCTATTGAATACAAAAATAAATTTAACGAATTTTTCCCACAGTTTTTATATTGTTAAGAAAGTTTTAGAACAAACACTCAGCCCTTTTCTCTTCAGATTTTCATCCTTACGTCACGTTAAGATTTCCCACAACGGAAAAACTACTGAAGAGAAAAAAACTATAACTGGTGGAAGAGTTCATGAAAAAGAAAGGAGTATTTATCACGAAACACCACAATGCCTTCTTACTGCTCATATATCCAATAAAAAAGTATAAAGATTAATGGTTGTCTTAAAATGTGAACGCAAAATTAATAATTTAGTTACTTTTATAGAGAGTTTTTAATTCTTTACATTAAAAATAAAGCAAATTATTTCTTGATCAATTTCATACTTTCAAAAGCCAACTTGTCGAATGAATAATTAGTTTTATAAATTGCTTTCTTTGATGAAAACGTAAATTGGATAATTTGGAAACCGTGAGGTTGCGGTCTGGTGTGGTTTTAGGTTTAGGTATTAGAAAACCTTTTTCTTTACCGTGCCAACGTTTCGATTTTTGTTGAAATCATTTTCAGGATCCATTAGACCGCATCTCACGATTTATGAATAACCATCGACAAACGGTCACTAATCAAGACACGTTCCAATCTTCATTGAGATCATCTTCAGGGCTCAAAGTTTTTTCTATGTAGATGTGTCATTCTTGTGTGTCGTGTTGAGAGTGCCAGTCTAAACTAAACCACTAGACACATCTACACGTAAAACAACACTTCGAGCACTGAAGATGACCTGAACGAAGATCGAAACGTTGGCATGATAAAGAAAATGTTTTTTTGAAACCTACATCACACCAGACCACACCTAACGATCTTTAAATAATCAATGGCTAACGGTTACGAAACACCACACATAAAATGGAGTAGAAAATTAATTGTTAATTGTTTTCTTAAAAGCATGGTTTTAAGTCGAGTTCTTGCTCGGGATTTGACCAATGGCGGGTGTAGGTTCCTTTTCCTAGCCTTTTCTGAACTCGTTCATTCAAAATGCCCTCGAAAAGTACTAACAAAAACACGCATCAATTCGTACCGACTAACCTAACTTGTATCCTAAACTTAACAGCATACAATTTTGTAGGATATTAGATGTATCTTCTATAAATGACAGTATAAGATCACTTAATAAATTAACAAAATAAAATGTATTGGCCTGATTTAATTAATGCGTATTCGAGAATAAAACTACGTGTAAACAAAGAACAGCTGTTGCATTCATGGCTGCCATATTGGTTACCAACGCCCTAACGGAGAACAATGTGACTACATTATCGACCTAACCTCTAATGCTCAAAAAAGCTACAGCAGTCTTTGAAGTCTGTGTTGTTGTTTGTTATAGTTTTGTTTTCCGTTAAGTTGTAAGATGTAAGAAGTTAAAAAAAATCAACTTTTTTTTTACATTTTCGACTTAACACCGTTAAATTTAAAATTTCGACTATGATGTCTTCCAATGCTAACAGGACCTAACAGACTTAACAGGGTTAACATGCAGATCGTGAATACCCCTAGGGTCTTGTTTTGGCATTGTTTCATTTGTAATACGTGAGAATTCATTACAAGGCATAGCCGGATCATTTAGGTCGGAATAATTGTAGTAGTCATCCCGGACTTTTTCGTTCGAATCGAAGAAGAGGAAAAGGCTTATTTATCAAGAAAAGAAGGCGGACAGATCATTCATCAAACGCGCGGAAAGGATTCGACAAACTGATAGCACGGGATATATTTCAACCAATTGGATTAGTTTTTAATGGATCGGAAACGAAAGTTCGAAATAGCCGAATCGCTTAATAATGAAATCGTTTGTTCGCAAATACAACAGTTGTTCTAAAGACTAAGTCCTAATAAAAGTTTAAAACCTGGGCGGTTATATAATCAAAAATCCCACTACTACATCCATGATACTAGGGGATACGGACAGGGATAAATGAGACGGCTCCGAGGTCTTCCGCACCGTGTCCTGAGTATATTTGTTGTGCTCTTCTATTGTTTATAGAGCTCATAATCGCCACCAGCTTCAGGTTTTTAGTCAACCTCCAAAGCTTTACCACCGTCTCCTTACTGTTCTTGCGGGTTTCTCTTCTAGTGGCAACAATCTACTTCCAGACACTCACAAAAAATTTGTTCTGTCCAATGCGAGTAGTCACGATATTTCAAGTGGTAGAGCAGCAGCTGTTTAGCCGAGGGTCGTGGGTTCGAATCACGCTTCCGACATCGACTTTTTATCTCAACCAAAACCTTAATTAAAAATTAATGAATTGAAATGCATTTGTTTGTTCAAGCGGACCACGAAACCTAATACATTTATAATTGTGTTGCTGGCATTATTATGTTAAATATATGAATGTATTCGTAACTAGATCTTGGTTATATTTAGTTATACTTAAGTTAAACGAGCATTTAATCTTATTGATTGACAATAGTAGTTATATGTTACTTTATACCGACGGTTTCAATTTTGTCAATATGTTGTCAGAAGTCAAACCTTTTAAATTATAGAAGTTTCAAATGCTCGTGATTGAGCTCGAAACGTATTCTCTGGAGCTGAGTGTTTTCGTACCAATTGGCCTTGATCTGTTTTACATGATGTAGTGACTTCCGGTGCTCACTGAAGCTTGGACCAAGAGTCACCACAACGTCGACTCCCACCTTTCTAACTGTAACCAATGATCAGGCAGAGTCTCTCTAATTAATCAGGCGGTCAGCCGGCTTAGAATCGTCGACGGGTTCTCATCACTAATGGAGAAGCCATTAAAAGGTGCAAACGGCACACACTCGTACACATCATGACTCAACAGCCCCTTTTCAGTGCACTACACGAAACTGGTTACAAAAATAAAATTACAATATTGAAAGAAGTAATTGAGATTATTGTCCACATTCAAGGATTTAGACTGCGTGGAAATTATTGACCGTCAATCGATATTTATTTAGAAATCGTGAGATGCGGTCTGGTGTGATGTAGGTTTGAGAAAAACATTTTCTTTATCGTGCCAACGTTTCGATCTTTATTGAAATCATCTTCAGGGCCTGGGATTTACAAACATTGTTTACATGCAGTAATTACACTTTGGATGTGCCGAGGCCTCATACAAAAAGGTTTTTTCTATACCGATATCCTTCCACACCCCTTCAAAAATCCAATGTGTATAAAAACAAATAGCAAAATCTCACTGGCACACTCGACACGACACGCAAGAATGGCACAAGTACATACAAACACTTTCAGTGAGTAGAAATATTTTGATTGAACATATAAAAAATATATTTTGTAATGTATAAATTCACTTTTACACATCCAAAATATATTTGCTAAATGTAAACAATGTTTGTAAATCCCAGGCCCTGAAGATGATCTCAATAAAGATCGAAACGTTGGCACGACAAAGAAAATGTTTTTCTGAAACCTACATCACATCAGATCGCATCTTACGATTTGTAAATAAATAAAGTTTTTGATTGTATTTATTTAGATTTTCGTCCAATCATGTTTTCATCCGAAGATAAACTTACGGCATTTTTTGAATTATACAGGTTATCGAAGAGGTTTAGGCAATTCGGAGGAGAGCAATCCTCGTTTCATCCCCCGTAGATGGGAAATGTCACCACGGAAAGAGATTTTGTCATTTATCCTCGTCCAATTCCGCACCCCCGCCCTCTTCGGCGGTCGTAAAAAATACAAAACGAATTGCCTCTAATTGATCCAGTCAGGAGTCCAGTCAAGTGAAAAGACGACTTTCTGGACGATGTGCCAGCCCGGGGCTAAAAAGAGCTGCAATCAGCCGACGCCACCGAGCGGAAGCGACCCTGTTTGTTATGACGAGCCGCTCCCGCGTTTCGACGGTGTGAAATTCCAATTTCCGATGGTTAGATTGAAATACGGTTCAAACCCGCCCCCGGGCCAAGTCCCCTTCGCCTTTTGAACCCGATTATACTTTTGCAGGACGGTCCTCTGGATTAAGGGGACGCCATAAACCGAGATTTTCAAATCTTCCTTGTCACTCTTATTCCCATAAAAGAAATAAATGTCAAGCCTTTTACTTACAGAACTTGACATATTTCTTCTTCCCCCCCTTTTTTTTATAACAGGCATAAATTCTCTCAACACCTTTCGTTACATTTCGACATAAAACATTACTAACGTGTCTTGGCAAATTAAATCCCTGACTCAACAGTTATGTGACAGTGTAAAAAAAATGTATTAGGAATTAATTAAATTTTAAATAATAAAATTGTAATGATTAGGAAGATTGTCTTTAGAAATTTGCTCATTGATATTTTCAATAGGCTAAATTATAATTAGGCAAGCATGTTTTCATTTTTGGATGTTCTTTTAGAATAAGTTCCGTCTAGTCAGGTTTCATACGCGTATCACCTTTGCACCATCATTTAGTCTCACACAGTCCCAGAACCAAAGATTGTAAAATCCAAAATGTATCTGATGGGCCAAAATGATTGTAAGATCTTTTAAAGATTTGATTAATTTATTTTTTTTACGAGGGCTCACAACAGCAGAAGTCATGTAAACCCCTCAGGGGGCCTCGAGTTCGAACTCAGGACCTTTACCTTACAGTGAGGAGCGCTATATCAACGACAACCCCCCACCCAAGACGTGTCACCTCTTTTGAATACATGTTGAAAAATAATTAATATCTTTCAAGTTCGTTATTCACATAAAATTAACTTTGTTACAAAATTTTACATTGAAACGAACATCGTGGTCATAAAAAGAAAACTAATTAATTATTCATTTATTAATAGAATTCGATTAGGTAGGTTAGTTAACTTCGTAATAATTCAGCGCCATAATTATATTCGGTTTTGCAGAATTTAATTAACTCGAGACCATTTTTGACTTTCACGAAAATTATATATTTATGAAAAATTCAAAACTAAAACAGGTTTCGTTAGTATTGTCAATATACAGGGCAAACCACCAGATCACATAATGTATTCACATTTTTAAAATATTCTGGGGGGAATTCACGATCTTGGAGTTAACCCTGTTAAATCTGTTAGGCCCTGTTAGATCGAGAAAAATGATGGCGTAGACTTGTAAAAATCGGCTAGTTAACATTGTTCGGTGTAACAGGCCAGGGCCAATGTTAACTGTTAGGTCGAAAATGTAGTCACATTGCTAGCCGTTAGGGCGTAGGTAGCAAACAACATGGCAGCGATGAATTTAACAGCTGTTTTTTATTGAACGTATCGAATCAAGTCGAAAATTTTCTGGAAAATTGTGAACGCCCCTTTACTTGTTTCGAAGTTAACATGTTAGTCCTTTACAGTGATGCCACATATGAGGACTAGTATGACCAAAAATTGTTGTCAAAATTATAACAGTTCTTGAAGGTTTGTAATTACTGGTAAACTTTTGTTTTCAGTCGTGAAAAAAGATTATTTAATACGAAATGGAAAAAAGCCAGTCGAAAGATAGGATTAAGTTTTTCATTTGTGTGAAAATCTGCACGATATTAGGCGTATTCACGATCTTTGTGTCAACTCTGTTAGGTGATGTTAGATCGAGAAATATGTTGGCGTCAACTTGTATGAATCGACTAATTAACATTGCTAGATCTAACTGGCCGTGGCCAATGTTAGACGTAGGTCTAAAATGTAGTCACTTTGATATCCGTTAGGGCGTAGGTAACCAACATGGCAGCCGTGAATTTAACAGCTGTTTTTTGTTTTTCTAACCTTTCTACTTGCTCAAATTAACTGTGAGAATGAATCATTTTTACAATATTTTTTGAAGGAAACTTGCAATACAAATAAGTAAAAGATATCAATGTTGATTAATAACTACAAATGTTTAAAAACCAAGTCGTCTTAAAGGAAACTAGTTTATTTTCTTGACATTATGGGTATTCACGGTCTTCGTGTTAACTCTGTTAGGTGATGTCAGATCGAGAAATATGTTGACGTCGACTTGTATGAAGGGACTAGTTTACATTGTGGGATCTAACAGGCCAGGACCAATGTTAGACGATAGGTCTAAAATTGTAGTCACATTGTTATCCGTTAGGGCGTAGGTAACAAACAACATGGCAGCCATGAATTTAACAGCTGTTTTTTATTGAACGTATTTTTTATTCTGAAATGCCCATTAATTAAATCAGACCAATACAATTCTCTTGTTAATTTCTGACCTGTCTTTATACCCTCAGAAAAGAAGGCGGCATGCACGTTCTTACTGGCCATTTTTGTTTTCAAGTTAACAACACTTAACATCTTAGCAACATCGTGAATACCCCTATAATTGTAAAATTTAAAAGAAATTGGTATAATGTTCATAAATCGGGTCAAAGATCCTTAATCAAAACTTTTTTAAACAGTTTCCTTATCAACCCAAATTCGCCTAATCTCACATCCCTCGGTGCTATTTCCTCCCTTAAATAGACATTTTGTTCTGCGTTTTTCTAAAAACGCCTTCAACTTTCTTAACAAATCCCGCTCCGTTCGGCCGGAAGTTATGAAAAGATTAGTAACAAAAGGAAGTCCCTGAAGTCGACTCGAGCTGGCCCTTTCTAAGGAAAAAGGGATCTTTTTCATAATGCAAGGGAACCGGGGGGTCGGGCCTTTTACAGTTTCCACCAAAGCCTCCTCCGAACTTGTCCCAGTTAAACTTGACTTCGTTTCTACCTTACGTTCGAGTTAATGACGGCAGTAACCAATTCTTGATTAGCAATTGCTCGACGTCGATGCAAGCCTGAGTGAATAGCTGAAGTTCAGGAAGTTACTAAGGTTTTCAGAGGTTAATAATGTTAAATAAGGAGGACTTAATTTGGTAGATTATCCTATTTTATTTGTTTTCCCTGTACCGTCCATCGACGCTCTCTTTAAACCGCGATTTTTCAATCCTCACTCAAATTTATCATTCATTCATCAACAGTGTATTTTCATCTTCAGGAAAATTCATGGGGGAAATCGGCCATTTTCAAACAGAAACTGAGAGAAAAAAAGTTTGTCTAACTAGGGAATGGTTAGGTTAGTGGGTTACGGATTTGGACAAAACTTTGTCTGCTCATTCTACACTCTAAAATAACAAATAGACTTAAGGGAATCCATACTAAATCGATTTAATCTGTTGTTTCTTTTTTTCCAATTTATAATTTTCTTGCAATTAAGTGAGCACAAATCGTTTTATTGAAATTTAAAAAATACGATTTTTAGAGTAGTCATTTCATTGTTCGTTAACATAAAAACAAAAATAGAAATGTTAAATGATGGGGTGTGTGTGGTGTTCAATACTTTCCAAAAGGATAGTTCCTACTCACAGTAAGGTGTTCAGCAACAATCCAGATTTCGAGCCTCTTAGCTCATCATCAGGTTGAAGGACTTCTACAACCACGTTTCTCGACGTGCATTGCCAAACTGAAACCGCTGATACCTCCGCCAACGCGACGTTCCAATTAACAGCTGATTTTTAATGACTCTCAGCTGTTAATTGGTACGTCACGTTGGCGGCGGTATCAGCGGTTTCACTTTGGCAGGAAGTCCTTCAACCTGATGATGGGCTAAGAGGCTCGAAATCCGGTCGTTGCAGAACAACTTACTGTGAGTAGGAACTATCCTTTTGGAAAGTATTAAAATCAAAAATGTTCTACGACTAGGAATATTACAATTAGATACAATATATGAAGATAAATCAACAAAATACGGCCTTTTTTGGGGCTGGCCAGGAAGTCTTTGTCGAGACTTTGAGAAAAAACATACATATTTGTAACTGTATGCAAAAAAACGAAACTATTAAATGTGCATTGCACGACGCACGGTAACATTTAGAATTTACTTTCAATTAATAAAGGTTTGTAGTTGAGATAAAAAATTCAATGTCACGAGGGGATTCGAACACACGACCTTGGCCTAGATACGCCGTTGCTCTCGGATCTCGTGGGGTTGAGATATGTGAAGGTCAGTTTTCAATTAAACTATGTAAAACTAAAATTTAATTTAAGCGAAAAAAATTAAGGGCGCACTAAACTGCCTGCACATATGGCCTAACTATGTAGGCGAGTAAAAAAAGGTGATTAATTAAAACGAAACTAAATACAAGATAAAGTATATAAAAATTAAAAATAAAAAAAAAAATACAACAAACTTGGAGTGATCAAAAAAGGCAAAAATGCACACTTAAATAAAAAATTCCTTTTTACTTTAAAACAAATTATCTTCTAAAACGTAAAACAAAATTTTAAGTCGTATACTACTGGCTTTTTTGGGAACAACAAAAGGTAAATTGGCACGGCACCTTGTGTAGATGGATTTTGCCCGGGTCCCAGCTCGTCGTCCCAAGATGGCCGAAAAAAAATTCCTTGGTCCTGACCGGATAATAAACTACTTGTCTAGTTGGCCTCTGATTGGCATCTATTTATCCCCAAAACGCCTCATCACCTCGGCTGAGGAGTTTGTTTCCATTGCATCCCCTCTCCTCGTCCACACTGTCTTCGGCCCCACATTGTCCTCTAAGTCTTTTCTCGGATCCCCGACAAATGAACAGGGGCGAAACCCGCTTCAAAATATGGCGAAATCGTCGCACATGGGAGGTTAATGTACGAGTGGAGCGAAGGCACGATAGCGCACGTGATAGAGCAGCGGCGTATTGAGCCGAAGATCGTGGGTTCGAATCCCGCTCGAGACATTGAATTTTTTATCTCAACTAAAAACCTTAATTAATTAAAAGATATTAATTGGTCATGCGGGCCACGAAAAACTAATGAATTAAAATGAAGCATAGCTTCACTAAAGCTCTCTGTGGCCATTTCGATGGTCGTCGAGAATCAAATAAATTACAAATTTGAAAAATGTAACCTCTATCCGATGCAATAGATCTAATACAACCATTTAATTTAAAATACATTTAACATAATAATGCCAACCATAAATTTATTAGGTTTCGTGGTCTGCTTTAACAAACAAATCAATTTCAATTAATTAATTTTTAATTAAGGTTTTGGTTGAGATAAAAAGTCAGCGTAGCAAGCGTGATTCGAACCCACGGCCTTCGGCTAAATACACCGCTGCTCTACGGTTGTGGCTTTGATCCACTCGGATAAAAATTAATTAATTCAAAAGAATGTAACGATGAAAATATATTATCGACCTGCGGGGTAGAAGTTCTTTTCAGAATATCTTCGAAAGAGGTCAAAACAGAGAAAACTTCCTTACAGTTTTCGCCGAGCCTGTTTTATTATCAAATGAACAAACAACATGAAAAAACAATAATTACAATAATAATTGAATATCTTACTTTAAATCCTTAATAGGAATTTAAATAACATGGTATTTTGGGCACAGAAGTACAATGATTTTTGGGGCTCAGCATCTAAATATTAATTTAAATTGAGAAACATAAATAATTATACGTGAAATTACAATTAAAAACGTGGTCAAGTAAGGTTACCTCATAAAAGTCTAAAAAGCATGTACAAGTGATCACAGAAAACGTTTTTTAACTATAGATATATGATGAACTTATTTTAAAATTTAAATAACAATAAAGTAGGATCACAGATCAAATCAATAAAAATCGATAAACATAAACTCTCTATGAACGAGAGGAAACAGAGGCTACGGGAAACAAACGTTTTTTTTTCTCTCTCCTGGTAAACAATAATACCTGTAACTTACAAACTGATAGATTGGGATCCACTTTCGGTCTTTGTAGGCCTCCTAAATGAATACAGGATTTTTAAACAAAGGAGGGAAAGGAGAACATCGCCCTAGTGACGATTATTGTTAACTAGTCTAGCAGCGGCGTATTGAGCCGAAGTTTGTGGGTTCGAATCCCGCTTGTGACACTGTCTTTTCAATCTCACCTTAAAACTTTAATTAATTGAAAGATATTAACTGTTCAAGCGGGCCTCGTGGACAAGTGAATTTCTAATTTACTCGGTAATGTTAACATTTGACCTTAGCTGTAAGTAGGATAAACGTTTTATCAACTTAGAACGCGCTCAGAGATGAAAAGTCATAATATAAAACATTCCACGCCATTGCACATTCTATGAATGTTCTATGAGCCCTTTTTATGCCAGTTCTTTTGAAACGACGCCCGAAAATTATAAATCCTACTCTTCATGATTCGAAGCCCAAAGGACCACAAAATAATTTGAATTATCAAGAGGAAAGAAAAAATATTAATATGGATATTGTTGAAATATTTACTCTTTTAAAGAACAGTTTTATAAACGTTATAATCTTTAGTATTTACTCTTTTAAAACTTATCATTTAGTGTAGAACATAATAATTACATAAGGTCGATTTGTTAGTATGATTTATAATGTTGCCCCCCTCAAAAAATTGATGTATGGATATTCCATTGGCTGGATTTTACTGAAAAATACGGACAAAATATATCTTGTTTTGTGAATTGAATGACGCTAATAACGAGTCCTTATATCCTTGATCGTATCTGAGAAAATGAGGATTAAAAGTTGTTTTCTAGATGTAAGAGAACGAGTTTATCTTCCACCGAGGCAAACGGGCAAACTTCACAAACCGCACAAAGCTTTTAGCGAATCGGAAAGTTAAATTTTCATTACTGTAACTCCAAGTATATGGTATTTGCACAGGGGATCTCGGTGTACTGAAAATTACTCAATTGCCATATTGAAAGTGGCGAACCTTTCAGCCCTAAAAGCATAGCTATAAATCAAGATCCCAACTCGCAGAATACATTTCCATGTTTATTCAATGCCGCGCGTCGCGATTTCGAACAGTGAGATTTATGCCACGAGGTTTTTCAAAGATCGATGTACCGTAAATAAATATAATTTTACGATTGAAATCCTAAGGGATGTATTACTGTATGTCATACTATATACCAATTTTTATTTTCCAATTCGAGTCCAGATAACAATAAACAAAACTAGTCAAATGATTATCTGTCAGTTTTTATTATTATAACCAGATGAACAACTGTTTTTGTTTGTTTTTGGAAGCGTTCCTATGAATCTAGACATCAGAGGTATTCACGATGTCGGTGGTAAATTTGGTGTAAATGTATAGGTGTATATCCTATTCTGTATAGAGTAACCAGATGGAAGGTTATAATTCTGATATATGTAGAATTGACAGGTGTTCGTCTGGTTCAGTAAACTTAATTCTTATTTTACGTTGGATAACGTAAACTATGCTTTCTACGAGCCATGCCAAGCTTCCATTATGTGAGTCTCATGCATAAGCAGAAAAACATATCTGTTGGCCTTGTAAGTTATTGATATGGAATAATAAATAATTTTTCATCCAGGGACTGTATTCACCAAGTCAAGTTAGGATTAATTATTAAAAGTAGAAATCCCTGATGGAAGTTATATCCCGATGTGCGACTCTAGGTCTATACGATTATCCCGCTAGTATCTTCCTTAACGCAGGATATCTTCGGTTCCCAACCAACGGTGGATTTGGACAACTAGGACATTTCAGCCTCTAAAGTGAGCAAACTACATCGTGCATAATACGATCGCACAAATAAATATATTCATACTTTAGTGACTGGGAGTTTTGCGACCCTGAGAAGGGCCGGTGTTGTTGGAGAAGCTGTGACGACGGATTGAGGGCGTGACCGTGTGCGTGGCGCCGTTGGTGGTGGTCTGTGACCATGAGTAACCCCTTGGCTGAGGTCCGGTCGATGTGAGTCGGTTGACTCCACAGAGCACTGCGGTGCAGCATAGCCGAGAGCAGCGTTTAGCGTTTACGGCAAAGTACACTGTTTAGAAGGCGGGATCAGGCTAATGCTGCGAGTACTTGTTGTCCTCGACAGGGTTCCTTTAGTGATGGCTTGTCGGAATGACGAGGAGTCTTCTGATGTTGAACTGGCACACGGGCACTTACTGGGTCTGTCTTCATTCGCGGGTTTATTGTTTGAGTCGATCAAACGCGTTTCGGCATTACGCCATCTTCAGTGATAAACTGTCCTTCTGATGTTATCCATTAGTGATGAGTGAGAACTCGTTCTGCGGACGAGTCTGCTTATGTTGGAACCTCGTCCCATGGACGAGTGTCATTCTAGCGAGGCGGTGCCTCAGCTTATATAGGGAAGGGCTCTATTCTGATTGGTTGCAGAGTGGAAGGCGACATTCTACAGATCGTAGTGGCATCTAGCGGTAATTTCAAGCGGCCACTACACATACATTATACTCATTCTGATTAGCCCATGGAGTACTCGAAATTCCTCCATCGACCTGTACACAATTAGGGGTATTCACGATGTTTGTACGATGTTAACTCGAATAGACAAATGTCTAGTAAGATATTGTTAAACGTTAATTTTTCCGCAATGCTGCGCGTGGCGATTGGTAGAACCAAAAACAAAGATATAACAGTCCTTGAAGGTTTGTTTTTGTTTGTCTTGGTTTTCTTTTATGTTAAATTTTAACCAGAAGTTAATGAAAAGAAATATTAATCAACTTTTCATTCAAAAGGTCATCTATGTACTCGTACCGACTAACCTAACTATCCTAACCTCTAACAGCCTACAACTTTATATGTTGGTATGTACTATCATCGCTGTGTCTATCATGAATGGGAGTATAAGGAGAAGTCGAAAATTAACAAAAGAATTGTATTGGTCTTATTTAATTAATGCGTATTTAAGAATATAAAAATACGTGTATACAAAAAACAGCTGTTAAATTCATGGCTGCCATGTTGGTTACCTACGCCCTAACGGATAACAATGTGACTACACTTTAGGCCTAACATGTAACGTAATTTGTAGGCCTAACGTAGCGTAATGTTAACTAGTCAATTAATACAAGACGACGTCAACATATTTCTCGATCTAACATCACCTAACAGAGTTGACACAAAGATCGTGAATAACCCTAATATCGTGCAGTTTTTCACACAAATGAAAGACAATCCTATCTTTCGTCTGGCTTTTTTCCATTTCGTATTAAATAATCTTTTTTCACGACTGAAAACAAACGTTTACCAGTAAATACAAACCTTCAAGAACTGTTATAATTTTGACGAATTTTTGGTTTTACTAGTCCTCACATGTGGCACTACTGTAAAGGACTCACATGTTAACATCGAAATAAGTAAAGGGGCGTTCACAATCTTACAGAAAATTTTCGACTCGATTCGACAAGCGTTTATAGGGATAATCATTAGAAACAAATAAAAACAATCTGTAATATTTTTGCTATGCGTGATGTTTTAGCTTTATAAAACGTTTTTATTTATAAAAAGTAGAGCGGCAAATTGTTTGGAAAACGTGGAAATTTACTCGACCTTACTACTCCTCAGACTGCTACCTTTTCAACCTCCAAATGTTCTATTGGAAGATGCCAGAAGGTAGTAAAAAAATCAACTTTATCGTTTGAAATGCAATCTACGGACTCGAAATGTACGAAAAAATGACACGGTTCAATTCAAGCCGACATACATAACATGCCTAACCACTAACAGCCTAGAACTTTACAAGATAAGGGACACCTATTATGAATCATCATGTATAACGACAAGTCGAAAATTAACAAAAGTATTATATTAGGCTGATTTAATTATTTCATATTTATGAATAAAAATAAATGTAAACAAAAAATAGCTGTAAAATTAATGGCAGCAAATTCAATTCAATATTCAAACGAAAATTTATATTTAAAGGTTTTTAGAGGAGCCAAAAGAAATTTTATGTTGATTTCTCGAAAGAAAAAACTAGTTTCATTTAAGAAGACTTGGTTTTTAAACATTTTTAGTTATTGATCAACATTGATATCTTTTACTTATTTGTATTGCAAGTTTCTTTCAAACAATATTGTAAAATGATTCATTTTCACAGTTAATTTGAGCAAGTAGAAAGGTTAGAAAAACAAAAAACAGCTGTTAAATTCATGGCTGCATGTTGGTTACCTACGCCCTAACGGATATCAAAGTGACTACATTTTAGACCTACGTCTAACATTGGCCATGGCCTTTTAGATCTAGCAATGTTAATTAGTCGATGTCAACATATTTCTCGATTTAACATGACCTAACAGAGTTAACAAAAAGACCGTGAATACCCCAAATATCAATAACCTAATCTAAATTAAGGTCGACTTTTATAAATATTCCACCATCGTAGCAAACCTGTTGGTTCCATGCTTACACGCTGTCTGTATGGAGCCAAGGCATGACAAAGTTCCTTGTTATTTTGAACAGATGTGACAGGTAATTACATTCTACTTGAAACCTATTATTTCAAACATATAAATTTACGTTCATATTAAAGTTTTCAATTAAGTTTCAAAAATCTAGGATGTACTTCAAATTGTCCTTGTAAAAAATTCCCGTTGATTTTCTTTTTGTCTTGTAAATTCAAATAGTTATGAAAAATGTACTGAATTCTAGATATTTGTTTACGTTTCTTTATTAAATCTATCGGTATGACAGATAAACAACACTCACCCTGGGGAAATACGACAAAGTTACATCAATCGGTCGGAATACTTCCAGTTTGTTCGACGAAGAAAATTAATTAACAGTCTATTGTCCGGCCAGATTTCCAATTCTACCCACAGGGACGCGTCGTCGGCATTGGAATAAAAATGGCTTTACGCTGGAGCCGAGGAGCAAACAAATGCGAGCAAGGGAAAATTGGTCAATAGGCCCGGATATGGACGAAGAAGGGGAGAGCAATATGTCCGGCTGGATTAGAAAGCCGTCATTCCGGGATTCTTGTCGCCAAGACAAAAGTCGGATAAACGGATTTATTAACTTGTACAAAATAGGCCTAAACGGCTGTTATCTGAAAAAAAAGAAGCCTAAATAGCTTGAAATAAAACTATAGGTTCAATGTAATGACAGGGTTTATTTAATATTTCCTATCGCAAATACAATTATTTAAAAAAAATTGCTAATTTATGTCGTATTTTTTTAGGTACAACAAGTGGAAGATCTCAAAGGGTCACAATGAAGGTAAGTTAGTTTACTAGAATTAGTTAAGCGTTCAACGTAATTTGTTATTTTTAAACAATTTAAAAATCAATCTTCTGCAAAAGTTGGTTTATATATACTTCACCGCTCCTCACGAATTCAGCATATTGTTAAACCATTAATTCACTGTTTTCGTGGTCCGTTCGACCAATTAATATATCACAATTAATTACGGTTTTTAGTTGTGACGAAAAAAAATCAATCGCACGAGAGGGATTCGAACCCACGACCTTCGGCTAGATACGCCGCTGCTCTACCACCTGAGCTATCGTGACCTCGATCCTCACGGACTCGGAAGGTGTGGTTGAGATGGGGAGTTGATGTCCGAGAGGATCGAGGTCACGATAGCTCAGGTGGTAGAGCAGCGGCGTATCTAGCCGAAGGTCGTGGGTTCGAATCCCTCTCGTGCCATTGACTTTTTTTCATCTCAACTAAAAACCGTAATTAATTGTGATACATTGTTAAACAACCGACCACTAAAAAGAAATACACGCTTTTGCAAAAGATTATTTAGGGGACTAAAACCAACATGAATTCCATGTAGTTTACAATTTGTGCAGTTTGTGTTTCTTGTTAGTCTGGCTTTCCCTATTTGCAATTCACCCTAGTAACTCGCCCATCGCATGATATTACATTTAGCATTTACACGTACGACTTGTTAATTGGTACATTTTCGACGAGGGGATATTTACACAACAGAATAATTCACTTAGATTAGGCTAAGTGAATACTTTATGAATAGTTTTGTGAATAATTGATCGAAAATTTATTATCGATGTCGTATCAGGGGCTTTTCGAATAGGCAAACATAAATCTAACATTAGGAATTTTTTTTTTATAAACTAACCTGCGACTCTCAACACGGCACACAAAAATTACACAATTACGCGAAAACAGTTTAAGCACTGAAGATGATCTCAATAAAGATCGAAACGTTGTCACGAAAAGAAAATGTTTTTCTAAAACCTACGTCACACCAGACCGCATCTCACGATCTCCAAATAATCGATATTTTTATTATCACTGAGAAAGATACCTTATCGAAAAGTCAAATTGATTAAAGTGTTATTTTCTTATATTAAAATAATACATTGATGGTCAAAATTAGCCCACCACCCTTAAATTTTAATGTATTTATGGTTATTCGTACTTGGCATATAAAAAATTGGTTTGGTTTAAAAAAAATATTTTTTTTTAAAAAGGAAATGGTTTATTACCAAATTCTAAAAATACCATTATTGAGAACAGCTCATCCTTTGTAATAATTTTTAACAAACGTTTTTCAATTTCTTCAAATGTTTACATATATATATGAATAACATGGAAAAAGTAACCTACAAGAACTTACAAATATTCATTATTTATCATTATGTTGACATAGAATTATGTTAAACAAATATAGAGGTCGTAAGACGTTTGTCTTTTTTATATTTGTTTATCTTATTTGTTTTCTTCCAATACAGACCAAACAGAAGATGAAAACGTCGAATAAATGTCTTTATCCACCGGCCCAGAAGTTCAGATCAACCTTTTTATAATTAACGTAAAAGTAAGCACGTAATTTTATTAAGTCCGCTGACGGCCTAATATTCTTGATTTGCTTACTTCGGCGACCAGGGCAATATATTCCATATTAATGGAACTTCCAGAAAGGCGATAAAGTCTGATTGGAAATGAAGCAAACGCGGGCTTCAGGATCGAATAGGTGCGACGATTTCGCCAATTTTGAGATTGGATTCTCCCTTTGGCGGTTATGTCCATTTTGGATCGTCTCGTCCTGAGAAAGGGTTTAAGGTACACGATATGGGGCCGAAGGCGGTATCGAAGGAAGAGGGGCTACAGTAAAAATTAACTCCTCAGCCGAGGTGATGAAGCGTGTTGATATATGCCAATCGGAGGTCGAGAAAATAGGTTGTCCAACTGTCCAGAAGGAAAGAGTTTTGCGGCCATCTTTGGACGGCAAACTAGGACCCCGGAAAATCCAACTATACACAAGGTGCCTTTGCAAAATACATTTTGACCTCTTGTGTGTGTCAAAGCCAGTAGGCCGGAACTTACAATTTTTCATTTTTACAAGAATATGATTTTGCTTTAGAAAATAAATATCTTTTTTTATATTCAAAGTGTACATTTTTTACTATTTTAGATCATGTCAAATTTCGTTATAGCTTTTTCATTTTATTATGCATTATCTTTGCTGTTAGTTTGATTTTGATTAATCACCTTTTTAACAAGCCTATATAGTTAGGTCATATGTGAAGGCAGTTATTCCCTATAAGCTTTAAAAAGAATAAACAATGGTTTAGCTGAAATTGGCCATCACAGAGGGTAGCAATGTTTAGAAGGTTTTCATTTTTGTTCTATTTTATCGGGCGAACTGTTCCTTCCTCGTATCATCATAAACTTTCATTCCGATCGTTGAATGTCATGCTGTCACGACCTCAAGACATGCCTGCAGTTTGGTCCTTATTACTAGCGGTCAGTTCCGCGGTGATCCCATGGCACATGTAATTCTCCTCTCTACTTGCAAAACTAGCTTTTCTTCTTCCATCACTTCCTTTTGAGTTCTTTTGAGTATGATAACTATGGCATGTATGTACATATGCACTCACCGTGCGGAGTTGAACCGTTGGCAGTACGGATGCTGACCGCTTTTATCCGCCCAGCTGCGGAGGTTATCACCAGCTAGGTCAGCCTCAACGCACCCCATCTAGACTCACCCTTAAATACAGTTTTTCTTTTTTAGTTATCACGCACTCTTAGGATGGTGGAATACGAGATATTCCTTTATTACTCTTATACCTGTTATACTAATCTAATTGAGGGTCAATGGGCCACTCAATATTCGGCAATTGTCCTTCTGACACTAAACTACCACGTTAATAAATACATTCACTCTTAACACGGCCAGTGACACGGAACTACTGACTATATACAATAAAACAACCCTATCTATTCCATGAATTCAAGCAAGGACCCAGAGGAGGAGTCAGGAGGACGGGCTGTCGAGCTAAAGTACAATTGTCGTATCGGATGGAATCGAGGAATTGATTTCTATTTACTCCTCGATTGGTGGTGAGGATGTTATGCGGATTTGAAAAAAAAACATCCTACACGTATTTGTAAAATTTAATCAATGTTAACAAATCCCAGGCTCTGAAGATGATCCTAATAAAGATAGAAACGTTCGCTACGTCGCACCAGACCGCATCACACGATCTCCAAATAATCATTCACTAACGGTCACTAAACACGACACAAAAATATCGATTTTTAATGTAAATCACAAAAGAACTGAAGCCATTAAATTGTTTGTCATCGTTTTTCGTGCGCTGAATAGGAAACAGAGAACATAAAAAGTTACAAGATCATTAAAGACAACCCTTAGAATAATAAAATTTGAACTGTTGGAATTAACTTTAGAATAATATAATTTGGAATGATTAAAAACATACTTAATGTATGTTAATTAGTTTATGAATTTACTGTTTGTTTGATACAAACAAAGTTTTTGAAAGGACAACGCTCGGTGAACGATTTTTCATCTGGTTAATTTCTCTGTCATATTAATAACTATTTGTACATATTTCTCAAACTTTTATTGTTAAAATTGTTTTTATACTTACCGAAATACTCATTCATCTAATATAACAGACCGGAAGTAAGGCACGGCGTTGTTTGTTTGCTATTCACAAGCAGTCGAAGAAATGGCTTGCACAAAAGACCTCTAACGACGCTGTTACCCATTTTAAAACAGATGCCTTGGAAGATAAAAGTGTACTTTAAAATGCTTAGCGACTTTTAAAATCATATACAATGAAATTATGTCGCTTTTCTGTTGCATTTTCAGCTTAGTATTCAATTTAAACGTTTCGTAATCCTGAAAATAAATTGACCTTATTCCGCCTTTTCTTGCGAAGAAATATATTATATCAATACCAATGATTAATATTTAGTTAATAATTCATGATGTTTTGGACAGTCATCTGAAACTTGGTCGTTATCTATCATCCGTTCTCTGATCTTTATTTGGCTGTCGTTTATTTTAAGATTTATAAGTTCATTTTTAACACAGGACAACTAATTTTTTTAGCGTTTACAGCGTTTTATTACAAAATGTAAAAGTGTTGTTCCTTCTCATGCCAAAGTTTTCAAATCCGTTTTAAGTGAAAATTCAAATCCTGTCTTGACGACCGAACCATTTAATCGGCTTCTTTGTGTGGGGTCGTACAATTGAAATTTTCGTGCACTTTGTCCTGTCATGATTGTTGTGAGTGTGTTGTACAGACGTGTTTTGTTAGTCCGGTCTATGTTGGACTAAAAGTTTAACAGAGGGAGTGAGAGGGCGAAAGAAAGATTGATTTCCGTTTTATTTATACATACATCAATCAAGATTTAGTCTCCAGGACAAATGTTACGTCTAAACTGGTATAATGGTACATTCAATGATCACTCTACTCAATCCTAAACAAAAAAAAAATTCTTTTTTCACGATCACTAATGTAAACCTTGTACGTACATAACACTAACTTGACAAATAAAAATAAAAACGTTAATTATTTTTGCTTAGAGAATGATTTACAAAAAATTTACAAGTGCAGGTTATCAAACACTTCTAGCAAAAGAAAAATTGCTGTACGAGGTATCATTTTACAATTTACATTGATTTACATACAGGAAAACATTTATTAGGTAATTAAAGTAAAATATGTTAAAACATAAACTATACATGTGCGTACATACATATGCAGAGACATTTTTGTACTTTTTAATTTGTCATTTTTTTACTTATCTACAAAATAGATTATTTTTTATGAATTTTTATAGTTTTAAATTTTCGAATTTCAGTCGGTAAATTTGAGAACACATTTTGCCCCTTTAACTGGAAAAGAATTACTTTTTATTTTAGTCTTGTGTTTTATAACCAGAATATTTTTATTTGTAGTTTGCAGCTTGTGTACCACAGCTTTAAATTTGATCTTCTCATGTGCACATACTTGTGTTTTTTGAATTTTATTATTTTATGTATAATGCATGCCATATTGTCTATCAATAATTTCAAATCTTTTATTTTTTTAAATTATATTAATTTAAATTTATCGTACGTTGTATTATCATTTGTTAAGACTAGTTAAGTTAATTTTCTTTTTTTACTGTACAATCGTATTTTGCAAACCTTTACTTTTTGTTAACGTAGGCACCTAATATTTAGAAAGTGAGAGAGTGACAAAGAGAGACAGAGACCAATAGACAAAGAAAAATTAATGGAAACGTGGAGAAAAGGGAGAGAAACAAGGGGTGAAAAAGAGAAACACCAATAGACAAAGAAAACTAGATAGAAACGTGAAGGAGAGAGAGAGAGAGAGAGAGAGAGAGAGAGAGAGAGAGAGAGAGAGGAGAGAGAGAGGAGAGAGAGAGAAATTGTCCAACAAACAAATAGAAATAGAAACGTGGAGAAAATAGAGTGAGACAAGGGGTGAAAAAGAGAAAAACCAATAGACAAAGAAAACTAGATAGAAACGTGAAGGAGAGAGAGAGAGAGAGAGAGAGAGAGAGAGAGAGAGAGAGAGAG
>CM077107.1:25027507-25052611 GCA_039619505.1 Cimex hemipterus
AGAGAGAGAGAGAGAGAGAGAGAGAGAGAGAGAGAGAGAGAAATTGTCCAACAAACAAACAAATAGAAATAGAAACGTGGAGAAAATAGAGTGAGACAAGGGGTGAAAAAGAGAAAAACCAATAGACAAAGAAAACTAAGTAGAAGCGTGAAGAAGAGAGAGAGAGAGAGGGAGAGAGGAGAGAGAGAGAGGAGAGAGAGAGAAATTGTCCAACAAACAAACAAATAGTAATAGAAACGTGGAGAAAATAGAGTGAGACAAATGAAAAGAAAGTGAAAGAGGGAGAGAGTGAGAGGATGAATAAAACGAACGCCCATCTAATAATTTTTTAACAAATACTTCTTCCCGTTCCAAGAGATTCGTGCTATAAGCAAATGAAAAAATCGTAACTAGATGATTGGAGTGGAGTGGGAAAAGAGGTAACTATTTAGTCAGTTCTTCTCCAGTCGCCAGCACGTACCAACGTATATTCGGCAGTCGCTTTTCCGGCCAGCTTCAAATTGAGTCAGCACGTCAGGATCTAGTTCAACTATCTATGGGTACAAGCGAGGTCCCACCCATTTCAACAGGACGTCGCAGCGTAAAATTGGTTTATTCAATTTTTTTCCTCCTTTTCTATGCACTATTTATAAAATTTACAAAACCGGCCCGGAGGACCAAAAATAAACTATTTATAAGAATCAAACGAAATATGTTTATATTTTACTCAATAATCTCATTAAAAATGATGATGAGTGGACAGCGTTGAAAAATGATATATCAAAATTTTAAATAATATATTTATTTGTTTTAATGTTGTTTTGTTCACCATAATCGTTGCTGTCCTTTCGGATTGATTCGGAAAAGCGCAGGGAGGCTGATTTTCATTAAACCTTAATTAGCATTAGCGAAAGAGGGAATATCGTTAATTTATTATTCCAAACCCTGAGCTTCGTGGCTTTTTTTCCCCCCCAACCGCGTTCGTTTGAAATGCCCGTGGAAGTAATTAACTCAGTTCATTTGTTGCTGCAGAGGTGGAGCCGAGAGTTGAGAGGAAAGCGAGAGACGGAGGGAGAGTGATGGAGCGAGTGAGGGTGAGCTAGGAGAGAGAAATAAAGACGGGGAGGGGGGGGTGAAAAGCTAGAGAGAGCAGGGAATAAATTGGAACCTCCCCGGGCCGTCCCTACCCCACTCGAACACACCAGTGCGGCACTCCTCTGTGCCCGTGAAAGGGGTGAGTTTGAGTCACCGGAAAAGTTCCACAGCCCGTGCGGGGTAGGGGGTAAAAAGTTAATTTAAAATTTTAAAGGTTTGAAAAAGTTTATTAAGACTAATTTGTCAACGGCCGAAGCGAGGATAGGACCGGCCTTTTGCGCTTTTTGCCCCCTGTTTCTTCGGAGTTGACAACTTTGAAAAATGTTTCCACTGATAATGAAATCCATGCTTGGAGCCTTGAAATCTGATCTGTACAAGCATTTGCCTTCTTATTTTAATCTAGTTCAAGAGATTGGCTGTATCCCAGATCATTTTTTAATATAATTAGGACTGATAGTTTTAAAATGCTAACATTCTGATTATTTTGTTATATAGTCATATTATAATAACTCAAAACGAATTATATTAGGTTTTAATCACTCATGGATGCTATTGCACTGAATATTTTTTTTAGAGATCCCCGACGCAAATCCAAAGACCCACTACCATACGATTGTACTACTTCCGTATGCATCTGCCCGATGCCACGCAACGCTACCCTACTCTGCCACTGTCCAGATTATCGTCGGGTAGGATCGAGTACAGTCCAAGACAAAAAAACCAAACACTCATATTTTTAATTCAAACTATATGCATTATTGTCGTTATATTAATTACAACATACTTATTTTATTATTAACCAAATTAACCGAGATCAAGAACAGTATCAAGTACGTAATTCTGTGCTAGGGATAGGTTTAAAAATTCTAGATGATCCTGTGGGAGTCGAACCCACAACTGCAGGGGCACCGATCCACGGAGGCAAGCTGGACTGGGCAAGCAGTTTTAACTTAAAATAGTGTTCGAATGTACGTCCTATTTGTTTATTTGTTAAAATTAAAACCTCCAGCTATTACGAATAATGATGATTCATTCTATGTCATATCGGTTATTTTGGTTTGATGAAGTTTGTTTTGCTTAAATTGGTCCAAAACATTTAAATTATTGGTTTTGGACACTTTGTCAGTCTTATTTAATCATTGCTGACCAGTGTTGTAATTGCACGTGCCGGCCTAGTGTATAGAACAGGATCTAAATTCAAGTTGGAAATCACTAGGTTCACGTTGTAAATTAATTCATAAATTCAATCCGCCCGTTTCACGACAAAAGCACAAGACAAAGTGGAATATGACGTTTGCTGTCTTAGTTTAACAATTCACCTACACGGCTCCACGGCTGACGGTATGAAGTTGCCGGGACAAAGGAGTGGGTAGTGCACATAATTTCCAGCTTCGGGCTGCCTTTGACAACCCCAGGAGAGGGTTAAGCCCCGCAAAAGATGTAGTTTGGAGGATCATCGACAAACAGGAGATGGGACGACTCGGCTAATAAAGGGGGCCAGTACTTCCCCGCTTCTTCATGCCCACCGTATTTACGGTCCCTCGGGCCCATGGAAAATGGAACGTCCTTCCCCTAGAGTAAGCTCTTGTCTTCCTTCTCGTAACCTTTCTCTTCACCAAAACGGCAAGCATTAAATAACTCGAGTATAAATAACGAGAAGTACGATCAGTCGAGTAATATTCTAAAAGCAACAACCCATGCTGTGTCGCACTTAACTTCAATTATTTTACTCCCACCCTTCGTCCTTCAGCCTTTCCAGTAAGAGGAGCCTGAAGTTGATTAAATTTTCATTTTAAAACGATAGGGTGTAACTTTAACGTGACAAAAGCTTTTACCTGACATATCGTCAATTTCACAAAAACGCCAGGCTCCTCTTCTACCGTTTTCGTATAAGGATTTTTCTTAAAATTCCTGTTTGAATTAATTAATTCTTATTTTACAGATCAAAGGCTGAAAAGTAACATTTAAAAAGGAATTCAGAGTCTACAAAGCAGTTTCTGTAATGTAACGTTTTCTCGTGGAATTCAAATTAAGGGACAAGAGCAAAACGGGTTCTGTTTTATTGATTTCAATTAGCTTTGTCATGACACTGAGTAAATTTACATCTGACCATTAATTTCTTTACAACGCTAATAATTACAAAACTCTTGCTTTAATGTCTGAATTCAATCCCATGCTTACGGTACATTTCAAAAATAAAAAAATGAATTCGGCATTTTTTATTGTTTAATTTTTTTTCAAGGTTGGAAGGTTAAGGATTTTTAAAATATTTTCCTTCAGTGCCATCTATACAGATCAATTGTGGAACCCTTGCAAATTATAGCAGTGCCACGGATATACACGTGTTCCAATAAGACAAAACACTTTTCCTCCGTTCCTCTTTGCGCACCTTTTTTCGTGTGAAAATTGCTTGAATAGATTGTGCAGTAACCCAGCCTCAGATTCATAAGTAAGGTGTTACTACGTGTTAACTTGAAGAGAGAAATGTCTGGTAAGATCGTGAACACCTCTTTCTTTTCTTAGGAGGTTAAACGGTCATTTTTTTGCGTGGCGATTGGTAGAACCGGACATAAAACTATAACAGCCCTTGAAGGCTTGTTGTTGTTTGTTTTGATGTTATTTTGTGTTAAATTTTAAGATGCCAGAAGTTAATAAAAAATTAAAAACTAATGAACTATTTCATTCAAATATCTATGCACTCGAAAGGTACTGAAAAATGACACGCGTCAATTTGTATCGACTAACCTAACTTGTATCCTAACCTCTAACAGCCTACAACATTATAGGGTAGGAGATGCATCTATTATGAATGACAGTATAAGGACAGGTCAGATATTAACAAAAGAAACGTATTGGTCTGATTTAATTAATGCGTATTTAAGAATAAAAATAAGTTTAAACAAAAAACAGCTGTTAAATACATGGCTGCCATGTTGGTTACCGGCACCCTAACGGATAGCAATGTAACTACATTTTCGACCTAACCTCTAACACTCAAAAAATCTATAACAGTCTTTGAAGGCTGTTGTTGTTGTTTGTTATAGTTTTGTTTTGCGTTAAATTTTAAGATGCAAGAAGTTAATAAAAAAGGAAAAACAACTCTTCCTTTCAAAATACTATCTATTCACCCGAAAAGTACTAACATATGACCCGCTTCAATTCATACCGACATGCTTAACTTATATCCTAACCTGCGATAACCTACAAATTTATAGGATATGGGAAGTATTTACATGCATTATGAATAAGAGTATAAGGACAGGTCAGGAAATTAACTTGCCGATTCTTACAATTCAACGTCATCATTTTTCTCAATCTTATACGAACTAACAAGAGTTAACTGGGTTAATAGAAAGATCGTGAATACCCCTAATATAAGGATTTGTGTTAAGATAAAATGGCCACTTTAATAACTACAATAGTTTATTAAAAACGAGCACCTTGACTGCAAAACGATAAGATTTCTGCGCCCTAAGGGATAGCAATGTGACTATATATTCTACCTTATAGCTCACTTTGGCCTCTGATCTGTTACATCCAGCAATGTTGTTAACTAACCGAATGCAGCAAGTCTACATCATAATTTTTCTCGATCCAGACCTAACAGGGTTAACAGGGTTTCTATAAAGATTGTGAATACCCTTCATATATGCCTATGTCTCTAACTCCTCCCGGCAGAATCGGTTTCGGTCTCTATCTTGCCCATCGTCGTTAGATGATAGTTAAGAAGATAGGGGCCGGTTCAAAGGCCTCAAATCCTGTCTGCTCAGCGAGAGAGGAGATCCTTAGTTTTTGAAAGATCGCATTGCTTTTGCCCGGTGGAATTTTTCCTGTTCCAACATAAGCACACATTCCGGCTCACCTGCTGGTCGTTCCGTTACCATGGCACGACAAGGCCGCCTCTGTTTTTGGCTAGAGAGCCAGCCAGCTTTCCGTCTATACCTTCGGGGGACCTACTTAAGATAATTTTTCCTCCAAAGTCACTAGAGATTTTAAACACTCCCAGAGACGTTTCAAGTTGAAGCATACACACATCGAACCTTTATGGTCTGTCTGGCTGTCTTACAGTATAGAAATCTGATCTCCTTTCATGTTTTTGTATTAACTCTTGTACACATGTTTACTTGATGGTTACTTTATGGCAATTGTGTGTTGAGTACGTGAATCCCAGGTTGGAAAATTGTTGAAGTTAGTCAAGAAGCTTTTCTAGGGTGTAGTTCGGCTTTTTAAACTCACACCTACTCTCTTTTCCATCTTCGTTGTATCATATTAGCACCCTTTTCTGAAGCTTGGAGCTGTCTTTCTAATTATGAAATTTTTGTTGTATTGCGGCAATTGAATCTTATTACTAAACATGTCAATACAAAATCTTCTAATTTTTATTGTTTATTAACACTTGATTAAAAAATGTTTCTTAGTTGTAAATAGGTTCGTCAGTTTTAAAATATTTCAACCGATTGTTTATTAACTTTGCTTGTTAAAAATAATTAAAAAATAGTTGTTGATTCAAAATAAAACAAAAACACTATTTTGTTAAAGAAGCACCCATTGAATTGAAAAAGGGAAGACGTGAATAAACAGGCTCTTCAAAAAATGAATAAAATACTGGCTAAATTGTCGCGTCAGGCAGAAACAGGGAAGATAAACAGGCGACTATTTAGAGATGGTGAGATGCGGTCTGGTGTGATGTCGGTTACAGAAAAACATTTTCTTTATCGTGCCAACATTTCTATCTTTATTGAGATCATTTTCAGTGGGTAGGATTTATAAAAACTGTTTAAATTATACAAATGAATGTGAGATGTAAAAATTAATGTATGCAATGATGTACACAATATAGGAATTTTGGATTTGGTCAAAGTATCTATGCTCGCCGAAAGTGTGTGTATTCTGTGCAGGTGTTTCACGGTTGTGATTGTTAGAGGCATTAGTGGTATTCACGATCTTTGTATAAGCCGTTTTAACTCTGTTAGGTCATGTTAGATCGAGAAAAACGTTGACGTAGAGTCGTAAGAATCGGCTAGCTAACATTGCTCCTAATAGATTAGGGCCAAAGTTAGCCGTTAGGTCGAAAATTTAGTTACATTGCTATCTCTTAGAGCGCCGGTAACCATCATGGCAGCCATGAATTTAATTTAATTAGAAAAATGATGACGTTGAATTGTAAGAATCGGAAAGTTAATTTCCTGACCTGTCCTTATACTCTTATTCATAATGCATGTAAATACTTCCCATACCCTATTAATTTGTAGGTTATGACAGGTTAGGATATAAATTAAACATGTCGGCATGAATTGAAGCGGGTCATATGTTAGTACTTTTCGAGTGAATAGATAGTATTTTGAATGGAAAAGTTGTTTTTCCTTTTTTATTAACTTCTTGCATCTTACAATTTAACGCAAATAAAACTATAACAAACAACAACATCAGCCTTCAAAGACTGTTATAGCTTTTTTGAGTGTTAGAGGTTAGGTGGAAAATGTAGTCAGATTGTTATCCGTTAGGGCGCCGGTAACCAACATGGCAGCCATGTATTTAACAGCTGTTTTTTGTTTAAACTTATTTTTATTCTTATACGCATTAATTAAATCAGACCAATACATTTCTTTTGTTAATATCTGACCTGTCCTTATACTGTCATTCATAATAGATGCATCTCCTACCCTATAATGTTGTAGGCTGTTAGAGGTTAGGATACAAGTTAGGTTAGTCGATACAAATTGACGCGTGTCTTTTTTCAGTACTTTTCGAGTGCATAGATATTTGAATGAAACAGTTCATTCGTTTTTAATTTTTTATTAACTTCTGGCATCTTAAAATTTAACACAAAATAACATCAAAACAAACAACAACAAGCCTTCAAGGGCTGTTATAGCTTTATTTTTGGTTCTATCAATCGCCACGCGTAGTATTGCGGAAAAATTAACGTTTAACCTCCTAAGAAAAGAAGGGAGCATTCACGATCTTATTGGGCATTTCTCTATTCGAGTTAACACGAGTAACTTACAAACATTGTAAATACCCCAATCAATGGTAAATTCTAGAGTAGTCGCTATCCACCATTTTTAACCATAACGAATTTCGATTTCAACAATCTAAAAATATTAAACATAGCCGACTCTTCAAAGAAATATGAATTTCTGTTCCTACTTCCTTCCCCGCTCATTCAAATTAAATATCTCACTAAACTCTCAACACGATTCAAAACCGTGACAAATTACACAGAAAACATACACTTTGAGTGAGTTCTAATATTTTGATTAAAACCAATATTTATTGTCTTCCTCGTTGGTTAAATTTATTTTTAGATCTTACTTGTATTTCTATAATTCAAACGCTGTTTGTAAATTCTAAGCACTGGAGATTATCTCAATAAAGATCGAAACGTTGGCATGGTAAAGTAAACCTACGTCACACTAGACCGCATGTCACGATCTCTAGACAATCATTAATTAACGTTCGCTAAATGCTACGCATAAACAGGCGAGTTGATTCGGAAACGGACGAAATACAAGTTAATCATCCGCAGACCTCAGCGGGAAATCTCACAAATTCCCACGACCCGAGATTTGCCTAGGTTTGATTTATTCCTAAACTGTCTTGTTAGTAACTTTGGGCATTGTTGCCAGATATATTACAAGATGATCCAGTTTTGAGTTAGAGTAAACTTTATAATCAGCATTAGTACACAATAGTACCAGATTGATGGATTATAGAGAATTTCATGGGAGACCGTCACGGCCGAGTCATATTTCCTACTACGTTTGGGTTTGATTGCCCGCTTAGCCTTTAAACTCATTTTTTAGTATAATTTCAAAAAAAATATTGTAATGTATTTTTTGTCCGTTTTTTTTTTGTAAATCAACGAATTTTAAAATTGCAACAAAATGTAAATGGTTAACATTTTAGCAAATATTGATGAAAAATTTACTAAACACAGCTCCATTTACAAATCTAGCAAGCTTTTATTATTCCTACATACAACACCTAAAGTCAAAGAAAATGCCAAAAATGCTCATTAGATACTTATTTCATTTTGCCTTTGTACAACCTACATCCCTATAGCTTAGAAGCATTCAGTGTAATGTTCCCTAAGCCAAAAAAGGCCAATATATCAACTCCACACATTTTAGAAAAACTCATATTGAAAAGAATTCTTTCGATTCTATACTCTCAAACATAATCTCAGACCATCAATTTGGTTTTCGTAACCGTTACTCAACTGTCCAACGGTGCCACTGCCTGGTACACATTATTTCCTCCTCCCTTGAGATGGGACACTACTAGTCTGGGGTTTTCTTGATCGAGCCTGCCACCGGGACTGGTTACCTCACTGGCAGATTCTGCCAAGTCATCCAAGGCCATTCTTTCTGTGCATATTTTCCTATCCGTTCTGGTGTTCCACGAGGTAGTTCTGGCCCCTGCACTATACCAAGCGTTCACAGCTGACATGCCATCACATTCCGAAACCACCACATTTTCTCTCTAGCAACCCTCCCACTCGAAACCTCCACCAACATCTCATACTACTACAGTCTTGGTGTAAAAAAAAAAAGGTTAAATTAAGTCCTCGTCATCACTTTACTCGACCTAACACGACCTAACAGAGGTAACAAGGTTAACACAAAGATCGTAGATACCCCTATTTGATATGCTGTTTGTGAATCTGTTTGGAGATTTCTAAAAGATAAATTCATGTACATACACTACATACACTGTGTAAATATTACCAGGAAGAAGTGAGGATGCCGGAGAACGCATTCTAAGTTTTCTGAGGGTCATTGCACGTGCAGATTCTTCGACAAGGAGAAGAAAAGTGATAAGAAAGATCTTACACTAAGCAGCCGATGGCAACCTAGGAAGGACGGTGACGTAAAGCTAATGAGTTATAAAATAAAGGAGCACAATAATTTACTCTTGGTGAGTCGGTGGCCGCAAGGTTCGGTCTTTGACACGGCGCTAATCACTGCAAGGCAAAGGCCCCGGGTTCGAATCCAGCGGCTCTGCATTCAAACCCGACATACTTAAAATGGGCTTTTCTTTTCAAAAACACCGGCACCCTGAGGGTTTATATGACATCTGCTGTTGCGAACCCTCCTAAAAAAACAAAAAAATACTCTGGTTGTGGTGCATAAGGCCTTGTAGCCGCTTCTTTTATCCCTATCAATATTTTTTTTTCCACGATTAACAAAATCTTACTACGACTACGATACGCTTCAAGTCATGCCAACCTACCTAACCTGTAACCTAAGGTCTAACAGCCTACAACATTATAGGAATAGGGATATATTTATTATGAATGAGAGTATAAGGACAGGTCGGGAATTAACAAAAGAAATGTATTGGTCTGATTTAATTGATGCGCATTAAGAATAAAAATACATGTAAATAATAACAGCTGTAAAATTCATGGCTGCCGTGTTCGTAACCTGCGCCCTAACGGTTAGCAATGCGACTACATTTTCGTCCTTACAGCTAACATTGGCCATGGCCTGTTAGATCGAGCAATGTTAACTTGCCGATTCTTAAAATTCAACGTCATCATTTTTCTTAATCTAACACGAATTAACGGAATTAACTGGGTTAATAGAAAGATCGTGAATACCCCTAGGATTAGGATTTGTGCATAAAATGGCCATTTCAATAACAAAACTACAGTAGTTTATTAAAATCAAGCATCTTGTCCGTAAAACGATAAAATACATTTTTTAAATTGAAAATTGAAAATTTTTATTTGAAAATATATTTTTTTTTGTTCTAAACCTTGATAAGACGGCGAAGAAAAATGCTCTTCCATTTGATAAATGGGACCTACCTTTTTATCTCCTTACGTAACTTTACCGATATGGACATACTTGGAACTTTTATCGTCGACTTGGCCATAGACATAAAAATGAACGTCTTTGCCGTTCAATCCCTTGATCGAATTTTGTTCTTTAAAGAAAACTTGCCTTTTGTGTTGCTTAAAGTTTTTTTTCTAAAGCATTTTTAAGTTCTAAAGCCTTTCAATTATTTTGCACTTCTTTACACGTTCTTCTTGTTTGCCTGTATGATTGCAATTATTGGGTTGATAATTTGATTTACTATTTTCAATACAAAGTTTCAACTGTAAGAAGGTACAAGGTAATCTATTTTTAAGAAACGACGAGGTCGTTAAAAAAAACTCGTTGCGCATAAATAAAAGTTTATTTAAATTTCAGGGTAAAACGTAAACATGAAAATGATTCGTCAAAATATAAGACATCATTATCAACAACTTTAACCCAAGTTTCTGCCAGAAAATGAAGTTATGCGTGATACCAGAATTTGCTTTTTGCGGCCTCACAACCTAATTTGACATCCTCGTAGTTTTCGAAGTTCCAACCTTTCAAAAAATGCTCCATTGACTGGAAAAGACCTTAGTTATACGGTGCGCCGTCAGGGATGTTAGGAGGGGTGGCAAGACGCAACGCTGCAAACGAAACACCACACAATGTTAAAGCGTCATCTTCACCCGATCTCGGGCCAATAAACGTTCGTCTATTATAAACTCACCCTCCTTCCTACCTAAAATGTCATCTGCTATGACGGGCTGCTACACCTGATTGCTTATAAAAGATTTACATTGACAGAAGAGAACCGACCATATCGATTGCTAGAAGGACTAATAGGCTTCTAGATAAAAATCTAACCTCCAATCATACCATAGAAATATTGAGTTTAACCAAAGTTCTAACTCGGTCGAACCAACTCTCCTTCGAATCACGAGCCCTTTAATCCCCTTAAATGGATCGGGTTTACTTATTTTCATTTCCACAAGGTAGATGAAGGAGTCTCTCAAGGTAATATTTTCAGTATACTGCTCATAACCCTTCCCATCCCGACACCACTATCCTGGCATAAGCTGATGACATTGCCACTGTAAATTCTAACTCCCATCTCATCATAGCTGACTGAACCTTATAGGCACACCTATATTCCATTGAACGCTGGTTATTAGTTGATATAAAAAAGTCAGCCAGCTATCCTTCCCATCACCCATCACAACCCGACCTTTTGAGTTTTTCCTCCTGTTTGTCTTCATTCTCCTTCTTATTTTTATCTCAACAAAAAACTTAATTAATTGGATAAGCCGACCACCAGGAAAGCTAGTGTCTGAGTAGATCAAGATCGGGATAGCTCAAGGGGTAGAGCAGTAGAGTTTTTAGCCAAAGATCGTGGGTTCGAATCCCACTGGTGATACTGAATTTTTATCTCAACGAAACCTTAACTAGTGAAATATATTAATTGGCCCTCGGACTAAGAAACTAGGCAACCAAATATAACCTCCATCCAGTTATCTTATACAGTTCAGCCCAAACGCCTACTCATTTAACAAAAATTTACGAGTAAGAATCAACTATTAAAACAATTAGTCATCTGCTTCCTTCTTTATAAGGACATTAAACGCTAAAATTAAACAATTGTACTTTATGACAAATATAGTCTGACGTAAAGGAAACATTCTAGCTAATTTTATAGAACAAGGGTGAACTAGACAAATAGGCTAGGAAAAAACGAGAAAAAAAGCAAAAAGTAACATGCGAAAATAATATTTCAGTCGACCCTCCCTGGCTTGTTTTTAGAGTGGGGACGAACGATATTTTACAAGTTGGGAGAGGAAGTTACCCAGTGAAAAAAAAAAGAGAAAAAAAAAGGCGGTGGAGTAGTGAAAGGGTGGAACGGAGGGAAAAAGATTGCGGAAATCCGTGATAAATGCCGCTATGTGAATGGGGTCAGGCATCCTGTTGTGTGACCACCCTGAGGAGATTAATACCCCTGGATACATATGGCGGCCACCCCCCAGTACCGAGGTTTCCTTGTACTAACTTACTGCCTAGCTATTTATTAGCTATAGCGCTAATTTTCCGCCCGTGCTGCTCCACCTTGCCCAAAGGGATTAGAGCTTTTGTCCTGACAACCCTGTACCAGGGTAGATTCTAAAGTCTTTACAGCACAGACACAATGACTCGGTAAAGCCATTTCAGAAAGTGTTCACATTACTTCTATTCGCACAATTTTATCAAATTTGTAACTTTGTAGTACTGCTCTTGTAAATTTAGCGAAAACAAATTGGGTCATTCTAAGTCAATTAGTTCATATTTAGTAGACTATGAGAAGCATAAATTTTAATTGATAAAGAAAATTGTAAAAATTAAAAAATAACTTTATATAATGTTATGTAATAAGTAGGGTTGGGTATTTAATTATATTTTTTTTTATACTTTGGGTCCGTATACAAGAAACCACTGCAAATGAGCGGCTGGGAGAGGAAAACCAAAAGGGACGAGAAAACGTCCACTACATTAGCTCCGAGTGACCGTTCACAATAGATTACACCTCTCCGTCTACGCAATTAGTCGCCTTTCTGGATCAATAAGGCCCTTTTCGCTGAAACCTATCGATTTTCCCTCAATGGACCTCGATCAATCGAAAGTGTCGCTGGAGCGGAAATTTTAAACTGTCCATTCCACCCGCCCTTTCGGACTTTCTAGTGTGAGGTCGGTTTAACCGGAAAATTAACTCGATGGCGTTTCTTGATCAAAAGCTTCATACAACGACAGAAGATCGGTTTAACCGCCGATGGCCCAATGACATCGATATACTGTTTAATTGTACAATCCAATTATCAGTAATTGCAACTCGTCGGTTGGATCGGCTGTCCTGCATGAATTTACTGATAATTTATTAGTTGACTGTGATCTATTAGCACGAAATTAGTGGGTTGTTCGCGTTTTATAAAACTCACGGATTTAGGATAATTTAATATTAATTCATGGCAGAATCTACATGCTTAATGAACACCAATTATAACATAAACCGCAAGCGAATGTTTAATGATATAATTTTTATTTAAAAAGGCCCAATTTTTAGGGGAACTATACTACTCGTCAAGTTTTTTTTTTCAAAGTACTTTTTAGGTTTTCGCGTAGATTTTCGCCATCTAGAGTTAGAGCCATTGCTGGAGTCTCAGAGGACATGGACTCGACCAGAATATGCTTGAACACGATTCATCGTGTAAAAATGTTTTACTGTAACTTCAAATTGCGAAATTTTCCTGGGTCAGGGATATTCAGGTGTACGACAAGAATTGGTTGATAAGCTGGCAAAAATCCGCCCCTTTGGGCAACAGTGCCATTGAAGTGACACAGCAGGGAAGTTACTACACAAATGACAATCTATCATGGACGGACATGGAATATATTAAGAGTACTCAAAATGTTTGTAAGATGTTAACTCGAAAGAGCCCAGTAAGAGCGTGAGTCCCATTTGTTTTCTTAGCATGTTAGGTTTTTCAGGCGAGGCGGTTTGGTTTACGATTGAACTAAGTTTCTCGGTTGACTCTCAACTAGTTTACTGTCGTGTGAAGACGTTTCTTTGCTGGTTTCACACTAGGCAACTTTTAGGGATGGTGACCGGCGTGGGGAAGCGAAGCATCGGATGACCTACGCGTAAGCCTGTGGCGTCCCTCGAATGCGCATTCCAGGTGTACGCTGAAATCGACGAGAGGTTATAGCCTAGGTGGTACTCCTCTAGGGGATGGTTAGACATTCCACCAAAACGCGGCTTGAGCGGATCCGGAAATTTCGACGCTACAGGAGCTACTCTGGGAGATGGCCGTCTCTATCTATGAAGGGCGCGGGTGAACAGGCTGGTGACGGTCTGGTTATCTCTTGCGCGCAGCATACGGTCGGGTTGGATGAACAAGAGAAGAGGTGGTCTTGGCCCTTCCGGGCTGAGCTGCCTCTACACCATTGAAGCAGTAACACTATTCTGTCGTATGTGGAGGTGCGTCATCTCTCAACTTGAGAATCTAAAACTCTGATCAGGCCAAATAGGCCAGGTGCGACTGTTAAAGATCAGAGTACTTTTTACGATGGCCGAGTATGCGGGAACCTTACTAGACAACTTGTGGGTTCAACGTCTCTTCCGAACGGGAGGTCACTACGTTGTTGGTACCCGAGGAAGCAGGCGCACATCTTACGCTTGCTCTTCTGCAAAAAAGAACGAAGCCCAGTAAACAAAAGTATGGGTATATCCGTTATTATAAAATTGGGAAACTCACTTTCTCTCAAATAGTTTTGTGCTACTTTCCTCCCAGCTTCGCTTATTTTAAGTTTATCACTACACTCCTCACACCTCATGTCCCATATCACGGGACTAATACGATTATCTTCAACGAACTGCTCCACATTGAAAGTTGCAATTGCAATGCTTTCTATGGTGAACTCGGTTGACTCAACTAGGCGACTGGTGTGAAGGACATATGCCGAGCAGTGCCTTTTGAGTTGAGACTACCAGTACGGATGCAAACGTTAGCAAAACATGCGCCTTCCATGACTTCGATCCACATGGGATTCAACCTACCTTACGAACTTTCCTCCTTTGTTTGGCCATTTTTCAAATGCGATCAGGATTAGATTCTCGGCGACAAATGAAATGACCACGGAGAGTTTTAGTGCAGATATACTTCGTTTTACTTGTTACAGCCATTTCATTAGTCACAATAGCTCAAGTGGTAGAGCAGAGGCGTATTTAGCCGAAGGTCGCGGGTTCGAATACCGCTCGTGACACTTGCTTTTTCATTTCAACCAATACCTAACATAAAAATTAATTGATTGAAAGAAATTATTTCATCAATCGGAAAAACGGGTAAACAAGTTAAAAGACTGAAATTAACTTTAGAAATAAAGAATCTTACGACAATGTAACCAGGACGCAATATAATAGAAAGTAAAGCAAATTACAAGTTGCAAAAGCGTAAGAACGGGCGGATTCTCCTACTTAATGAATTAGTTCTGTTGCATCTACAGAATTAATCAGTTTTAGATTACTACTAACTTTCAGCGAATTTTCTCAAAGAGGCAAAGAAAGCAAAAGAATTTTTCAATAATGAGAACGTAATTTATATTAACCTTGCAAATACATATGAACCAGTATTTTTATACTCTGTTTTATGTGTTCTTTATTGACACATTTGTCATTGGTTGAATATGATGTTTTGGTTCGTTTTCTTACTTTTTCCTTGATATATTGAGGTTTTCTCCAACTTTTTCTGCAGACGATAAACGACAATTCCTGCTAACTTGTTAGTCTGTTTCTTATGTTTCAGGTTTTTTATAAACGTACATTATCAGAACAATTCGGAATTTTATAGATGTTTACGGCCGTTTTAATGCGTCCTAAGTGTGACAGTATGCTGTCCCATAATTGTTTTTGCGGCTTTAGTTCTGTCCTTTATTTCCCTTATATTTTCACAATTTAATTGATGTTTATGTCTTGTGGTTTTTCCGGGGAATTTTCCCCTTCTGCAGGGTACATTTTTTATGTAAATATTTTGGCGAAATAAATTTACTTTGTACAAATAAACGACGGTCAGGAAGGAGAAGGTACAATTTTCGATTGTTTTACACCACGAACGCCGCTGTACCGTGATGTTAACAACTTCTGTCTGAAACAAGCCACGGGGTGTCAGTTTGAACTTTCCTCGAGGCAAAGCCCATGTTGGACTATTTAGCTCTTCAGTATCACGGTAACTTTACCAGTTTAATCTCAGGGAGAATTGTGGCCGGTTTAACGCTGTCTTCATCATTCGCACCACTGGCTACTTGCTTCAGCCTTATCTTGGGATCTACTGGACACAAAATTACGTACGGGTAAAAAAAAGCGAATAAAGCAATCATGTACAACCTGTTCTGCTTTCTATTTTCAATAACTTTAAACAGAAAAAAAAGACGGAATAAAATTAATTTATTATTCTTTTTATGTATGGTCTGGTTGAGATAAAAATTTCAGTGTCGCAAGCGGGATTCGAACCCACAATCTCCGTCTTAATACACTCCTCCATCTCAAACGACAACTGTCCGAATTGTCTCGTTTTGTTTTGCTATTATCAAATGTCACGTTGGTTGAGAAGTAGAGTTGGTGTCCGAAAGGATTGTAGTCAAGATAGCTCGAGTGGTTGAGCAGCGGCGTATTTAGCCGAAGGTCGTGGGTTCGAATCCCGCTCATTACACTGACTTTTTTTACCTCCACCAAGATTTTAGATAAAGAGAATAATTAACTGAAACAAATAACTTAGACAATTGACTATTAAAAATATTTAAAAAAATTAATTTATGTTGTTTCTAATCAATCTAAGTTTTTACTATTATTTTTGATATAAAATTTTTATATTATTAAAATCCATTATAGGATTTGTAGCCACTAAATTTTTCATAGATCTGCTGTTTCCGATTTATTTTTCATGTTTTTACGTTTATTTTTAAACGATTGTATGGTCTTGCCAATACATACTTTTTTACAAATACATGTTATTTTACAAATTACATTGTATTTCAAAAATTTAGTCAGTTTTTAATAATGTTTTCGAGTAGTGTTTTTTTTTTAATATAATAATGTTTTTTTTCTCTTAGCCCTGCAATATATACAATAGGTAATTTCAATTAATTAACGTTTATGTCGGGTTTGGCTAAAATGAAAATGTTAGTTACTCGAGTGGGATTCGAACTCACGACCTTCGGCTCGTACGACGACACGACATAACGGCGTATTGAGCAGAAGGTCGTGGGTTCGAATCCCGTTCGTGACACTGATATTTTTGTCTCAACCAAGGCCTTACTTAAAGTTAATAATTAAGTGAAAGAAGTCAATTGACAAAAAAATGGATTAATATTTAATAAGTACATACATAATACATAAGTACGTACATAAGTAATAAGTAAGTAAAACAAGTAAGTATCAGATCAAGAATAGCTCCCCGTGGCCACATCATAAATCGCTGAGAATCCAATCCTGATTACACGACATGAGTAAAAAGTAGGGAAAATTTGGTGCCCGAGAAGAACGAAGTCACGATAGCTCTAGCGATAAAGCAGCGGCGTATTTACACAAAAATCTTGGGTTCGAATCCCCCAAATTTTTCTTCCATCAAAAATTCATTTTGACCTTTAGTGCATGTATTATTTTTAATTTTATATATATGTTGGCTGGAATCAATGATGATCTCTTTGAGCTGCAGTAGTATAGGAGAGCTATAGTAAGTCATAGAAACATGTTTATTAAAATTACTATCTAAAGTTGTATGTGCATTACCTGTGGTTGTAGAGAGGTACTAATAGTCTGGTAAAAAACAAAATAAAATACACGAGTTTGAATGACACCCATTTTCTCGTATACAAAGTATAACCGATAGCACGGTATTATGTATATGTGTATGTATGTATGTATGTATGTGTGTGTGTGTGTGTGTGTGTGTGTGTGTGTGTGTGTGTGTGTGTGTGTGTGTGTGACATTCAGATTTAAATGAACCGCCATGCCCCTCCACACACTCTAACAGTGCAAGGAGTAGGGGTCAAGAAAGGGCTATATTTTTTTAAGTGCTAATTCAATTCCCTCTCTGGCTTCCGTGGATAAACAGTTATTTTGGTAAAAAAAAAGAAAAATTGGGTGTGCACACTATTCATGTGAGTTAATTTTTATTACTTTGACGTCAAAACAAAAATAATAATTGTAATTTAGTTTTTAAAAGGAAATATATTTTTATAAAGAAAAACAGAAGAAATAATATTTATGTTAAAAAATTGTGTTCTAAGTTTATTTCTATTTTTATTTGGTGGTCAAAAATTTAATAATAATAATTTCTTACGTTTCTTTATAAAACTATAAAACAAGATTTAAATTTCATTTTAAAATTAAAATTTGTAGAATTGAGATAAGCTTATTATATGTTAAATATATATATGTTAAAAGGATTCTTTAAATTAAAAATAATAATTAATAAAATATATTGTAAAGTTGTGTGAAATAAATTATAATTGACAATTTCAAATTCAATAAACATTCGGTGTCATATTTATTTTGGTTTAGAATAAAACATAAAAGGTGCCTGACCAATAAAAGAAATTATTGTAGTCAGGTCCGATCGTTAAAAACCTCTGGGGCCTTGTTTTCGATTTTCGAATTCAGGGTTGGGCCCAACAAAAAAGAAGAACGAGGCACGTTACATTACATATATAATAAATATATATTAGTAAGAAAATAATCTGTATTGACTGAGGTAAAAATGTGTCACGAGTGGGATCCCTTCTCATCTCAAACCCACTTTTTGAGTTTTTCACCTTTTTGCGCGATGGGAAGTTAGTGTCCGGGTAGATCAAGGTCACGATAGCTCAAGTGGTAGAGCAGCGGCGTATCTAGCCGAAGGTCGTGGGTTCGAATCCCGCTGGTGCCATTGACTTTTTCATCTCAATTAAAAACCCTAATTAATTGTAATATACTAATTGGTCAAGCGGACCTCGAAATTACTGTACTTAATAGTATCAGTTTTAATAAAATACCTAATTCAAATCATTCATGTCTGTTCATTTTTGCACGCAATATATTAATACCATAGGTATGGCTAAATACCAACTCACGATAATCTTAAAAAATTTCTACAAATAGGTAACTTAATTTTACAGGTAGATAAACAAAATTACGGGAAAAAGACAGACCGCGGGATAGCGGGTTAGCAGACATAGTTTGTTATTTTAGACATAACTAAAATGATATTTTTGTACTATTGATTATGATGTTTCTATTTTCAAACCTTCAACTATATATTTGATTCGATTTAATCTCATCGGGGGCAAATAAATAAACAACTGTCGTACATATATTATAATAAAAATTTAGGCTTATTTGAAATATTAAAAAAAATAAATAAATTTACTTACTCACTTACTTTACTACATCGCGTCGGTCAAGATAAAATAAAGTGGAAAGATCTTTTCCTGAAGCTTTCTAACGCCGTATTTTTTAAAATAAAATTGTGACGTTTATAACCTGGAAGTGAATATGAAATTGATCTCGGAGGTTGTCATACGTTATAGGCTCAGGAGGGGGCGGAAACCATCTTTGCTTTTTATGCGACACGCCTTACCATAAATGATATTCCGGATATGTAAATTTGGGCTTAATGTATACTTAAATGGATTAGATTATAAATATAACGTCAATCTATGCAATTTTAATTTTAAAAAACGGACAATCTATTTAAGTGTATTTATCACACAGTTAAATACACAATTGTAAATTTAAAATTACAATTTATTAAGAAAATCAACTGCAGATATAGGATTGTCGTTTGTTAATCTGTCCTGCTGAATTACTCAGTCGATAATAAGAAAAAAAAAATAGCGACGTCGGTGGACGCAAGGTTTAGTCTTTCAAACGGCGCTCATCGCTGTAAAGTAAAGGTCCTGGGTTCGAATCCAGCAGCCCTGCATTCGAACCCGACATACTTACAAATGGGCTTTTTTTCAAAAACACCGGCACCCCGAGGGTTTATATTATGACCGAAAAAAATGAAACGACGAGAAAAAAAATAACACTACGACTTTGAAAACAGACGATCTGGTTTAACAAGTTGGATTACCTCCGTGCAAACCTGCCCGATGCCACGCAACGCTACCCTACTCTACGCTCTGAGATCCCCACGGTCCAGATTCTCGTCGGGTAGCATCGAGTACAATCGAAGACAAAAGAACCGGACACTCATATTTTTATCTCAAACTATTAATTACAACATACTTATATTTATATAAACAAAATTAACCGAGATAAAAAATTCATTACTTTTTACGGAAAAAAAAATGTTTTTGAAACCTACATCACACCAGACCGCATATCACCATTTCCAAATTAATTTTAATGGTTTGGTAGAAAATCGATCAAAAGACGGAAATACCATTTCTTGATATAATGACTAACAATTTATTACGCGGTTTTGCTCATAACATTGCACTATTTTCGTAGAGTAGCTTCATATTTTTATTTCGACGATGCTTTTTTACAGTTGAGGTTACATCAACCCTCGGGGTTTTTGAAAAAAAAAAAAAAAATTATCCGTACGTCTATCCCCATGCCCTACATTCAAACCTGGGACCTTTCCCTTAGAGTGATGAACTGCACCATGACGATCAGTCAATATCTCATATCAAAAATTCATTAATTTTTATTTTAAAAAAATTAATTTTAATTGTTTAGTTGAAAATTTATCAAAACACCGGAATACAATTTTTTCATATAATGAATTTAATCAGCTATTTATTACTCGGTTTTCCTCTTAAAATTTAACTGACAATTTATTTCATGGTTTGGTTCAAATTACATCATTTTCGTAGAGTAGCGTCAGAAGAGAACAATCATATTTTTGCAGTTTATGTAAAACTGAGTATATGTTATTTTGTCGTTACATTAATTACAACATTCTTATTTTAATATAAACCTAATTAAACAATATCAAAAATTCATGGAGTTTTTATAAAAGTTATTTAATTATGATGGATATAAAGAAAAATTATGAAAATACCTGAATAACTTTATTTAAACCAATTAAGTTTAATGAACAATTTATTACACAGTTGTGCTCATAAAATGTAACAAACAATTAATTACATGATTTTGCTCAAAATAATGCATTAATAGCGAAAGAGGCTTTGCGATTGTGATACTAATTTGTGATACACGCTGTGTGACAACGTGGCGTACGCTTGACGTCGCATATATGTGCACACCCTACCAAAACGTGGCAAGACGTCGGGTAGAATCGGATAGTGTGCTCCAGGATTTAGTTTATCGTGAAAAGCAAATGACTTAACGAGCCTTTTATCTTTCATTAATGATGAAAATAACCCATATGATCAGAGAAATCTGCAACTTCCTCGATAACATCTCCACCGACAGAACAGCAAAAGCTAGCCGTACGGGAACATGCTGTTTTATGTTTGGGTAAGGATATAAGAGGAGATATAAAATAAATCCATTTTACGATATCGCCTGTATTTGTGCTTGTCTTTCACAGGCGTTATCTCTGATTTTTTGGTACAAACATTCACTGTCTTGTCGGAATATTTTCCCCCTTACCGCACTGTACGAAAAATATTGCTATGGATTTGTACTCGTAAAACATTACGGATTTAAACGAATAAACATAAGAGGAAAATTGCGAAAACTATCAAGCAATAACTAAAACAAACCTACGTTGTCCTTTTTATTCCTAAAATGAACTCGTGGAATAAAATGTTCTTCCTGAATTAAGCAACTGCAGAAGTGAGGGCAATAAAAGTAATGAAGGAAACAAAAGATAAAAAGCTGGTCAGAAAAGTTTAAATTAAAAGAGTTCATTAGTATGGAGAGTATGTCGCTCAGATTAGCCGGCACGATGCTGAATTATATTCATTCTGAAAGAGTCCAACAAAATGGGCTTTCTTTACTTTTATTTTTAGATTTACATACATAAATGATATTTAATAATATTTATTTTTCATTTAGAATTGTGTGCGATGGATTAAAAACAAAAACGAATCGATGAATACCTTCGAGCAGAATATCAGCCATCCATCGTTTATTCTTAATCTTTCAAAATATTTTTTACAGATTAAATTTACAATAATTATTAATACGGAGATTTTTATGATGTTAGCATGATCAATAGCTCTAATTGTTCGAAGTGCGCATGTGCACATTTAATGAAACGCTATCTTAAATAGCGTCCTACGTTAATTGTTTTAGTTAACTGGAGACGGTAAAGTGAACAAGGTAGTTTTTATTGGAGATATTGTCCAATATACAATAATAAATTATATGTGTAGAAACGTAATAAATTTTCAATTAATTATTCTTTTTTTATGTAAGGTCTTGGTTCATATAAAAAAGTCAGTGTCACAAGCGGGATTCAAACCCACGATCTTCGGCTAAATACGCCTCTGCTTTACCACTTGAGCTATCGTGACTTTCTCTTATAAGATAATGATATTGTAATTCATGAGAGTAAACAGATACCTTTTCGAGAATTTGAATGAAAACGATTTGTACTTTTATGGCATAGATCCAAAACTCTCTCGGAATCTCGTGCTAACTCGGCCAGAAAATCATTGTGCTTACTCTAGGCAGCCTGAAAGCTGTAAACTGCAGAAAGGAATAAAAGTGTCTGTGGTTATTTTTCGTAAGTTAGTGTGTAAAATGGAAACAAAATGAGTCATAGTGAAACTTTAAAAGATTCGTAAATTTGGGAAAACTTATCACAGGTGTATCGTGACATCAGCAGTATTTCACGGATGTTCCTTTTAGGAGAGTGACAGGGACATTATTTCTCGTTAGGCCACAAATTTCTTGCAGCTCAGCAAGACGTACAATAATGTAATTTTAAGAAAAGGCTGCGGTTTATCAAATACAAGTACCTGGTGTTAATTGCGATATTTTAGTATAAAAGTCTTTTCTTTTCTGATCCCGGGCTCAACACCCCAAGGTTTTGTTTAGTAACAGTGGGAAAGAGAAATTAGGGGAAAATTAGTAGGGCTATTAACGATTTTTTTGTTACTCTGTTAGGTGGTGTTACATCGAGAAAAATGATGACGTAGACTTGTAAGATTAGGGTCGTAACATTGCTCGATCTAACAGATTCGAAAATGTCACATTGCTTGACGATGATTGATGCACACCACGTCCGTTAGAGCGTAGGTAACCAACATCGTAGCCAAAAATTTAACATCTGTTTTTTGTTTACAGGCGTTTTTTTCTAGCAGCAGAAATTGCAACGAGAGGTGGGTGGCGTATTTCCCAGCCAGATGTGCCAGATGTGTCCCGTTCTTCCCGACTGGGTCTGCTTCGCATTTGGACGTTCTTACCTAGCTGGCTACGTGCGTAGCAATTTCTTAGCTAGATTTGCCAGATGTGTCACGTCGTGCCGGTCTTGGTCTGCCTCTTCAAAGAACCCCTTTGTCGGTTTTCCTTGTTTACCTAGATGGTTCTTATTTTACAGTTTAACTAAGACGGGGCCGGCTTACAGTACACAATTCTTTCTCTTAGCGGTACCCTAATTTCTAATTAATTAATATACAAGTCAGCCACAGCTCTAAATCTGGGACGAGTCTATCAACAAAGGGACTTACCCCAAACGATGCTCGCCACTATCAGTGTCCACAGCATCTCTTCTCTCGGTCTCTGACTTGGTTCGATTGTCGCAACGGCTGGTTGAGCCCTGTGTTGAATCCCAGGCGGAGTGTGGCTGCTTCCCGGCCTTGGCCTTGACTGCCTATGAGGATTCTTGGATTTTGACCGACTGGGGGCGAGTCTCTGATCTCGATTCACTGGGTGTGAGTGTCTGATTTTGATTGACTTTTGATTTTCCAGTCATCCTTTGTGTACCGGGTCTCTCCCGGAGTAGGGTGGAAAGGAAACTCAAAAGCCGGTGAGGTTCTCACGCCGTGAGTGGGCCGGCACAAAAGGTGGACTAGCTATTGCTAGTTTATGATCTCCAGGTTCGTGGGGAAACAACACGTAGGTACAGCCTGGGTCTGCCTCACATTTCGATTTTCTTATCTAACTGTCAACCAGTGTATTCTAAGCTACATCAGCCAGATGTGTCACTTCGTTCCCGTCTGGGCGGTCGCCCCTTCAGAGTACAACCTTTGCTCCTTTTCTTCATTTTCCTATTTTGTTCTTATTTTACAATTTAACTTATCGCCAAGACGAGGGCCTACTTACACGACAATTCGTTTAGTGTCTAGCCTAGAGCATAGAGCTCATATGCGGATTTTCTGAAATTGTGAATATTGAAATCACAGTTAATGCAGGATTCTGAAAGCTAAAAACTCCTCTCAGAACAATGCTAAAAAACCCAATTCAAACGATACAAGCAACTTTTACATTACGAAATTAGTATTTATTTTGATCCATGTAGGTTTAATTATGCCCATAAATGTAATACCGTGGTAAGCCGCGAGAATCACCCACTTCGGTGTTTTTGGTCGACCGAGCCTATCGACAAGTACATTCCAATCTCCAACGCATATTCATCACCTTTGATCACGCAGGAAACTGTACTTCCAATACCTAGTCTGGCTGAGAGTCGATACGTACTTGATATTCCGCCATAGACATTCTTTGCGTTAGTTTCCTGCACATTTGATTGAAAACTGATAACAGTTAAAACATCACTAAATTTATTATATTCCTAACAATAATAACAATTTTTAATAAATGAAAGATCTATATATACAGAACAACCGCAGTTTCTTACAGATGTCGTTCGCGAGAAAGATTCTTATATGGGGGGGCCTTCCTACTCGTTCCCTATGAGGAACCAAGGAATGACACAATTCGATCATCATGTGACTGACATTTCTCCGGCCGCCGGGCCTGTCGCTTGGCCCTGAAAATAAATGTTTGGAGTCAATCGCTTATGTCCAATTTTGAGTCGTGTTGAGCTAAACCTTCTCTGCGGTTTAGATTCTCCAAGTGCTTCTTATGCGGCCATCTTTTCTTTCCTGATGATACAATCCATTTGAGAGGTTTTACTCTTTGTTTATATTGGAAACTTTTACCTGAGAGGTATGAATCTACATGCCAATAGATTTCAATTGTATGATTTTAAGAAATAAAACTCCAGTACTTTGCGTTTTAGATCGTTCGATCTACCAAGTTCCTTTTTCGAATAAGAGAATCCCATCATTATTTGTTCCTTAGGCGGTATCGGAATTTCCTTTGAAGTCTGGTTTGTTGAAATTTGGCCTGCCTTGCCTCTTTGATCAGGTTTTATTGAATACTCTTTTGTCTCTCAAATTAAGTTTAAATCCTTCCTGTCCAGATAATCTTCTATGCTTATTTTGAACTTGGTTTTCTTTATCGTTGGATCCCGGTTTTTTTAAACTTATTTCGGAATAGAACTCGTGGTGCGTAGTTGTTGTTTTTGTGCAGACTGGATACGGCACAATAGATCACATCCTTGCAGTATTGACAAAGCCGTATCTTTCTCTTTACCATTAGGCAGCTAGTCGCCTGTAATGCTATAGAACAGATAATGCTGTCTCATAACTTACTTTTCGTTGTGATTAATAATTACACGCTGTACTCATATTATCGCTCAAAGAAAATATAAATTGATAAATCGGTTCCACATATATCTGGCAAGATTATTTTATATTGGGTTGTCCGGAAAATAATGCAGGATTTTAAGTTTTCATTAAA
>CM077107.1:25057611-25090073 GCA_039619505.1 Cimex hemipterus
TTTAATGAAAACTTAAAATCCTGCATTATTTTCCGGACAACCCAATACTTGTTTCAGTTGGATTCATTGTTTCTAAATTGTAGTTCCAAATGATAGAATAGTTAGGTTTTCAGAAATGAAAAAAAAAATTGTTTTGGTCTTGTACCCAACTGTTGAAGCATATGGCGCAACCTGAAGTAGTAGAGGAAAAAACCAACCGATATCAAACAATTTTACCTGATTTCGTAGTTTGCCAACCTGCACGACTTACGAGTATGTTATTCGTTTTTGAGCTGGTCGACAAAAATGTGAAAATTATTATCTAACCGGGAAAGAGGAAGCCTTTTGCCGTAGCGTCGCGTCGTCGGTCCGATGATTTGTCCAAATATCAAACGGTCTGTTTATTCAAACGGGACGGTCAATATTATTTGGGTAAACGCCTTGGGTGGGGCTTGTATAAACGCAGTACCTGTATAGCGGTTGTGTCAACACTGAGGCTGGTAAGTGGTTTAATCCTCGTACTTCCCTGTCCTGAATTGTTCCCATCGCTCTACACCATATGAGGGAAGGCCGGTGATAATTTTCTACCGTTTGATAGAGCAATTGCAAAAGTTATATGGTAAATTATTGTTTTTTTATTTAAACCGTTATCCTGAAATATTTCTTTTGATCATTACTCATTATTTATAATTCAATTAATTAAGATTTTTAGTTAAGATAAAAAGTCAGAGTCACTAGAGGGATTCGAACCCTCGATCTTCTGCTAGCTACGGCGATGCTCTACCCGCATGAGCTATTGTGACCTCGATCCACGGGTGCACTAACCCTTGAAAATTCAAAAGGTGGGGTTGAGATGGGAAGTTCTGTCCGAGCCGAACATCGTGGGTTCAAATCCCGCTCGCGCCATTGACTTTTTTATCTCAACTAAAAACCTTAATTGAAATGTATCAATTGATCAAGCGGACCACTAAAAGTAATGAATTTATTTATAATATTTACAAACGACTTACATTACTTAATGAGCTGAGTCATTAAGCCCCAAGACATTTTTCTGATCAAGCAACGAATTGGACAAATAATTGGCTCGGAATGACGTAGAAATAAATCTCTATCCTCTCTATTTATTTACAAGGTTTGAACAATCAGTGAAGTGGGAGATAGCCGGAAGGAATTTACACCAAATTGTTTAACAGTTGGAATCACCAGTGTAGCTTCGACCTCGTTCAGTGACTCACTGCCACACGCTGTACCTCCTGACGAAGTTTATTACATTTTTTTAACAAGTATTATCCTTTGGGGTAAGGATAAGCTAATCCCCCAACCGCAGGCTTCGGGCAGAGCTGGTTGAGACAGAAACGAGAAAGGACCTTTTATTCAACGTTGTCGAATGCATATCTTTTTTATTTGTAAATGGCAACGAAATACGTTTGTCACCAATCTTTTTTTTTTTTTCAATTCTTCTCCCACTTGAAAATTGTAATTATATTCCAGATCATTCCGTCATCAGGTTCCTCACATTTTACCAGACAACTTAACAATTACATGGTGTTGCTGACAATATTGTGTCTTCCTTGATTTTGAACATGCCTTCGATCGAGTCTGACACTCGGGCTTGCTTTAGAAACTGAAGAACATCCTTGCTCATACTACTTATACTGTGATCTTATCTGACGGATCGATTTTGCCGAGTATGCCAGGGAACTGAATTCTCACCTTATATAGGCATTAGAGCCGGTGTTCCTCATGGAAGCATACTTGGCCCTTTTCTATTTTCCATGTACACTGTAAATTTTGACACGCACATTCGCTGACGATACAGCGATTCTCACACGCAATTCAGACCCCTCAATTAACCTCCAACACATACAGCAACACCTGAATGAATTACAATAAGTTTCGCAAAGTGGAAAATAAATATTAACCTGACAAAAAGCACACAGATCAATTTTACACTACGTAAAAATGTCTGCCCGCGGCGAGTATAAATGGGATTCCATTGCCTACCACCTACCTTGTGCGTTATCATGGACTTGGAATCCACATACAAGACAGAAAAGACAGCTTTGACTACTCGACTCATGATTAAATAAGACCTTGAAATGCTGGATGTTTTATTGAAAAGTTGGGTTTTCGTCCCAACAATTTGTACACTTATCTGAAAAATTTGTTTAATGCATGTTATTTTAGCCGTGCGTGTTGGTTGCAGGTTAGAGTATAGGCGGAGCTCAACATAGTGGATACCTGTGAGATTCGAACCCACGACCTTCGGCCAAATACGCCGCTGCTCTTCCACTTGACTGGTGGAGCAGTATTTAGTCGAAGGCCACGACCACTGGAATCCCGCCTGAGCATTAACTTTTTCATTTCAACCAAAAACCTTACATAACAAGATTAAGTCAATAGACCACTAAATATAATGGATAGTGGACACTTTTGTGGATTTTTGAACTAGGAGTACGGTTGTACAAAGGCGAATGGTTTTGCTTTCATAAATTATTATCCACCAGTATTTACCTCATTAGGCTATGTGTGCAACATAGCTGACATAGGCCTGGAATGATCTCTCCAAGTACGCTGCCTTGAGGTATTCCCGCTCCCAGAGGACCGTAGTTGGAGTAGGCCAATCTTTGGCTGACACTAAAAAATTGTTCAGATAGGGATGGACGAAGGTAGGAAGAAGGATTATGTAGAGGGTAATTGTTAGGGCGCGCTACAGGTGCACAAAATTTAATGTACCTTCATCCCACAACCGCTTTATATGGTTTTGAGTCGATAAGAAAGGCCCCAAAGCAGTATCTTGGCGCTGAATGGTCGAAGTTATGCACTTCTTGAAAAACGGAATACTGAGACGGAATACAAATAACAAAAGCAGAACCTAACCCAAAAGAAATCTAGTTTACGTTTTCTTGCTAAAAACTATCATGAATATTATTGCAAGAAAAAAAGTGTAAATTACGTGTTTATTCACTTGCACCACCATTTTTTTAAATAAAAAAATAATAATAAAAATATCCTATTTTTTCAGATTTTACGTTATTGAAAATTAAATAGGAATTAGAGCTTTTGATATCCTCTGGTAAGGATGGAGCCCGCTCTTTAGGGGCGGACTCAATTAAAATAGTCAAGGGCTGGGGGTGGATACCTCGGGGATGGCGTCGAGAGGGGAAGTAGCATGATTCGGCCCGGAGCAGGGGTTCTAATCGCCATGTTAAGGGCTATTAAGCCAAGAGAGTCTTTAAATATCTTCGGTGCCTTTAATGAGCTTTGAAAGCTCCCAAAGACCTAACGGCTCTATTTAAACCGAAACGGATTATTTTCCCATCGGAATAATTGTTATTGTTTGTCTGGAAGAGAAGGCCGGTTTTTATGCAACGAACGATACGTGTCGGAAGTGGGCCAATTTACCCAAAAATCTAAGTTCAATCTAACTGTAACCTTTAAGATAACATGAGCTGTCATTTTGTATATATTCAAAAACATAAAAATTTAACTGATGTAATATTTATAAACTGTCTGGTGGGTAATTAGCGTAAGATAGGGGTAAAGTCAAAGATGCATCAAGGCCCTCTCCTCTTCCGCTCTTTTCCGTTGATGATCTCTATCACTTTGGATAATCAGCGTCCGGATTAATTAGCCAATTACGACAAATTATAAAATTAACTTTCGAATAGGTCTTGTTCCGCTGAATTACTAGGAAGAAAACCAAATCGATTATTACAAAATGTATAATTAAAAAAAAAAAGAAGATTTTAATAGATTTTTGATACATTTTCTGACATTTTAGCTGAGGATAAAAGGGGGTAAAGCCGGGAACTCACACGATGCAACGCTACTTAATGTATATCCAAAGTTCATTTTTCCATAAGATTGTCTGATTTTGTGCACATCTGCCCGATGCTACGCAACGCTACCCTCCTCTACGCTCTGCGATCCCCACTGCCGAGATTTTCGTCGGGTAGCATCAAGTACAATCGAAGACAAAAGAACCGGACACTCAATTTTTTATTTTAAACTACATGTATAATTTCGTTATACAACACAATTTTAATATAAACCAATTTAACCGAGATCAAAAATTCATTAGTTTTATTTTTTAAATTAAATTTAATTAAAAATAATGATATGTGTAGGAAATACCTTGTGTTAGCATTTCTGCAAAAATGTTCTCTGGTTGATATGCGATGCGAATTTCTTCCCGTTGTTGGACAGGACCTTCAGAATACTTGAATACTTTTAGCTTCGTGTCCAACTGAGTTGAAATTTGTTCATAGAATCCCATATTCTTGGTTTTTCTCATGAAGGAATTTGTGGAGATTATTAGTGGCACTCTCAACACGACACGGAAAAATGGCACAATCACACAGCAGGCAAACACTTTGAGCCCTGAAGATGATCTCAATAAAGATCGAAACGTACCACGATAAAGAAAAAGTTTTTTTGAAACCTACATCACACCAGACCGCATCTCACCGTTTCGGAATAAAGTTGGGAAAAAATTTATCAAAACACCGGAATACATTGTTTAAAACAATTAAGTTTAACAAAACAATTTATTACGTAGTTTTGTGGAAAACAATACGTTAAGAACAAAACAGGCTTTGCGATTGTGATACTGATTTGTGACTACGTGGCGTGCGCTTGACGTCGCATAGATGTACACACCCTGCCATAACGTGACAAGGCGTCGGGTAGCATCGGATAGCGTCGCATCGAGTAAGTCTGTTCCCCGCTAAATAGTCTAATTTTGTCGAATATTATAATAATTTTATGACAATTTTTTAAATTTGTTGTTAAAATAAAAATTATCAGCATACTGGGTTACTTTTTGTTGCATGTAAATAAGAATTTCAACAATTCTTTTCTATATTTTCCCCCAAGAAAATCTAGCTAAAAAGAAGAATTTTGTTTCAGAAGTAATTTTTGACAAGAAATTTTAAAAATAACTGGAATTATATTTGTAATGCGTTTATACTATATTGCATATGAATGATCTTAAAATAGTATAACGCGCAACCGGATTTATGGTAAGAAGTGTAGATACGATACATATTTATAACATAATTAAAATTCATAAAGTGTTTTACTTTGATAAAAATGTTTTTGAAAGGGCATACCACTTCTAGACCATTATACGGGGCGAAAAGCCCGAATAATGCCTTTTGTCGATCCCCCCGAGTCGGTCAAAGAAAAAAGATGAGACCACTGAAGGCGAAGGGATCCGGTAAAAGCCAAGTGGATTGACTCGGCCCGGACATCACAAATCCAATTACAGAATTCAGGGTCCGAGGTGGCGAAGGGTGAACGGGCGGGAAGGTGAAAGGATGAAAGGAAGAGCACGGCGTAGATCCTTAATAAGGAAAAATCGTCCCAAAAAGGACTCTTATTTGGGTAAACAAGATTCATGCTAGAAGGAAATAAATTGAAACCGTTGATATTTTTCCCGTTTCAAAATGGGAGATTATATCTTTCAGGCTTTCTGAAGAGGGCTTGCATTTTTAATACGAGTTCCTGCAAAACAAGTTTCGCCATGTACGTAGGATGTTTACTATGTACGATGTATTCTTGTTTCTTTAACTCATTGTTGTTTCTCTTCTCTCAAACTTTAGCCTGAAGTTTGTTTTTTGTTTATTACATTCCATATAAAAATGTTTATTCGGTGAAAACTTACAACACGCTTTATCAGCCCAAATTGCGAGAAAAACAGGGAACAAGGCATAGGGTTAAAAAGTTTTTGAAAATATATTTCCCCAAGGACAATAATTTATTATAAATTAATGCGCCTTTAATTGCACGTCCGTTTTACGTCTCATTAAAACGAATCAATAAGCTTTAGTTAATCTTAAATTGTGTTAGAATGCTCCCATTTCTTCTAAATCTTCCGATTGATCTTTCCAACACCTCAGGGATTGAAAAACCTGATAGGATCATGCTCGTTCGAAGAGTTAAGGGACGATTCCAATTCCACCGGCAATGGAAATGGCCGATAATGCCGGATGTATTTACACTTACGTTTCCAGATCTTCCCTCGGTATTATTATTTCGACTATTTGTACCATTGCCATGTCTTTAATTAAAAGTATTTATATAATTGTATTTTGGACAAATGAATTTCCAAAAAAAGCATTAGATGTGTAATTGTTCATTACTGTAAGTTTTTATAACTTAGGTGTAATGCGATTTTGAAAGAAAGAAAAACAATCAATTTTTTAATGTTTCGAGACATTCGATATTCCACCATCGAACCTCTCACATCACACATTCACGCCAATAAATACATTCACTCTCAGCACAAACTAGGTATTCACAACCAATGTGACTATATACCTTAGAAGAATTACCTCCAAGGATCCGAACAGAGCACCCAAATACTCCCTGCCGTGCACTCGCACTATTGTCAAATCTGGTGGTATTCCTCTATCTGGTTCTCTTTTCATTCAGAAATTTCACCTTTCAATTTGGTGGGACACCTCGAGCAATCTTTATCTCCATGGCATCTACATATACATCAATGTTTGCTGCAGAACACTCATGGATAACCAGATTAAGGGAAAAGATCAGGCTAGTCTTAAGTCATTACAAAAATAGTTATAAACATCTAGGCTGGGAGAAGATACCGTTGAACTTATTACTACAAGGGTCGAGAATAGAGTAGCCCGCATATGGATACCGGCTCATAAGGGACACCATGGCAATGGACAGACAGGCTGCGTTTGCCGGGCCACAACCGGTATTACCCCACTCTATGAGCAACCCAATATCAATTGCTGGGGCATTGATTCAATTTCTAAAAAATGGAATCTGTCCCAGGACTTAGGCAATCGAAGGAGTTTCTGAAGGAAACCAAACCAAAACAAGGGAAATGGTTATTCTCTAACTCAAGGAGGGGAATTAGGAGGCTGATAGGTATCCTAAACGCCATTGAGAAGACACCTCTTCATAACGGGTATTCTACCAGACCCCTTTTCCACCTTCTGTGAAATAAAAGAAAAAACGGCACGGCACTACTTCGCAGAATGTGATAGGTATGCTAGGAATTTGCAACATTTGAAGGAGAGGACATTACCAAATCACTCCCCAAGATAAAATGGTTCAAAATCTTGGGGTTGGTAAACAGGTCCAAGAGGTGAGCTGACCAAGTCCCGGACCTTTTAGGGATGGGATATGAGCCTACTTAGGCTTTTATCCACTCTGGTTTTGGTCGCCCACCCTGCGTCACATGTACATATACGCGGGTTTTGGCACAAAAGTAATTTTCCTTGGGTCAACCTCGATTGGCCTGTCGGCCCAAACGGGAGAGGATGGCCCCCACAGTCAGAAACTTCAATGGCTTCCCTTCGATAAGGCTCTTCATACATAGCCTGAACGCGAAGTTGTTATACCTAGCAACTCTAACTCATTTTTTATCTTACATAGCAATAGGCTTTTCTCACTTAAGCTCAACGAGTGTACCAAGTACAACCCAAGTGAAACAACCTTCTTTTCTCCTAATATCGGAGCAAAGGACCCACAGTTTATCTGTCTTTATTCGAGCGTTCTCATATCGTTTCGCATTTCTACACGATCTCTATATGGAGCCAAGGAACGACACCTTTCAATTCGGTATCACACATGACGCAACCTTCCTCTACTTCCCAGACGTATGGGCATCGAACATCCTCTTATTTCGAGAATGATTTCAGCCGATAGGCCCACCGACAATATCCAACATCCTTTTCGAGTCAGTGGGTCGGATCGCTGTTGAAAATTTTCTCCTTCATCGTCCGCCTTTTCGTCACCCACCACACGTTCCAGTCTCGATATCCATGGTACCTTTCCAAGTGCACATCGAGAGGGTACGAGCTGGACCTGCCATACATAACATACTAACTAGAGAATATTTCAAGAAATTTTTGTTTGATTTGTTTTCAACACATATAAACACTTTTGTTTTAACTATCAGGCAGAACGTGAATGCGTTTTTTTTTTAAAAGATTCTTTAAGGTTATCTTAACCAACTCTTAAACGAGTTTTACCGACCAATGTAAACAATGTATAGTGTATTTTTAACTATTCTTTTTTCGTGTATGTTAATAGAAGTGATCGATACCCGGTTAAACTGTATCGACAATATCCTTGGATCGGAAAGTAAAAATAAGTTTTTTATTAGAGTGCTGACTTGGGAAAGAGATAGTCATTCCTTTCGGGGGATTGCTAGCTTGAATAAACCATGCGGCCGGAGCCAATATGTGTTTTGATCCGGCAAAATGTAACTGCAAGGGGGCCGCACTAGTTTCTATTCCGTTTGTTAATTTATAGGGCTGAACTACCGTCGAAACGAAGAGATATTGGATGAAAAGTGCAAAGGGCATGGTCAATAAAATGCCACTGTAACACTTTTGTTCTTTTTTAGACCTTGTATTTCAACGTGGGGCAAAAATCGAAGTATGTATCTTATAACTTGCACTTCTTTAACAATAATTTGTGTACAGGCATACTACAATACAGATATTACTTTATATTATTATTAATATTCTTCTTCACTTCTTATTATTAGCGCTAATAATTATATTGTTTATGTTTTATATTATAGGTTTTATGCCAATTTATTTCGCTATATGTTAATGACAAACCTTCATTAATTCAAGCGCCAAATTTATTTAAAAAAATGTGACCTTGTTACTCTCCGAGAAAAAAGTATTTTTTCTCTATTTCTCTCTCACTCACTTTCTCCCCCCTTTTTATCAAACGCGTTTTGGCAACTATCTGCCATTTAGTCTGGGTAGGGTTTATATAGTGTTGCGTCCGTCGTTTGTCGCTGGGGGCGTTGCGTTAGGGGGCGTGGTCTCCGTGTTCTTTGTTCGGTCTTGGTGGCGGTTATTTCCGTTGTTATTATTTGTGAGTTGTTGGTTTTTGCTTTTTCCTGGTGTTGGCTGTGATGTTTTACTCTTCTGAACTTTTTCTTAACATTGAAGATATTTGTGTTTCTTTTATTACTTAAGTAGGACAGCGATTTATGTGATTGAATTTTTCTGTTGCCTAATCATCCAACGATTCTCAGAATATGGGGGTATTCACGATGTTTGTAAGATGTTAACTCGTTTTAACTTGAATAGAGAAATGCCTCGTAAGATATTGAACACCCCTTCTTTTCTTAGGAGGTTAAAAGTTAATTTTTCTTTGTAGAAACTTGTAGAGATTACTGACCGTTAATCGATAATTATTCAGATATCGTGAGATACGGTCTGGTGTGATGTACGTTTCACAAACCATAACAAGACACTCAAGAATGGCAAAAGTATACAGAAGACCAACACTTTGAGCCCTGGAAATGCTCTCAATAAAGATGGAAACATTGGCACGATAAACAAAATATTTTTCTGAAACCTACATCACACCAGACCTCATCTCACGATATCTGAATTGTTAATTTTTCCGCAATGCTGCACGTGTTAAACAACTCTCTTATTCAAAACGTTATCTATGCACTCGGAAATTACTAACAAATGACAAGCTTCAATTCGTGCCGACATACGTAAATTGTATCCTAACCTCTAACAGCCTACAACTTTACGGGATAGCGGATATATTTATGAATGAGGGTATATGGACAAGTCAGAAATTAACAAAATAAATGTATTGGTCTGATTTAATTAATGCGTATTTAAGAATAAAACTAAGTGTAAACAAAAAACAGCTGTTCAACTCATGGCTGCCATGTTGCCTACCTACGCCCTAACGGATAGAAATGTGACTACATTTTTGGCCTAACCTCTAACATTGGCCGTAGCCTGTTAGATATATCAATGTAACTAGCCGATTCTTACGACTCTACATCAACATTTTTCTCGATTTAACAGGACCCAACAGAATTAACAAAGGTTGTCAATACTAATACACTACTAGTGTCTGACACATTGGTACCCCATTATATCACAAACCCAGAAAAAGAGAAAATAAATTTGTATTCTCACTCGCCACTAATAAAAAGAAATAGACATTCTTATTTCCTGTTTCGTAGGTTGTCAGTTAGAAATTATCTATGTTGCTATGTGTATATTTTGTAGCGAGAATGTTCTCACGTTCGCTGTATATCAGGTAGATTTAAAGTGTGATAATAAATGAAACTGTAAATAATTGGTTATGGTGTGACACCCGAAAAAAAAAATTATCTTATCGGCCCGACTAAATTGAATGTCATCTCTGACGAACATTCAACGGCCGAGTAACAAATGTATTGTCGTTCTGCTCCTGGTTACAGTCTTTCATCAGAGAATAATGGTAAGTCGGGCAAAAGGTTGACAGGCTCATTTCCCGTACGGGACGGTAAATCACCCGTTCGTCCCACTGGCCGAATATATATTTTTTTTATAAAAATATATATATATTAAAAAACGAGGTTTATCCGACGGCTCTGGGCTGCTAATGAGGGGCTTGGCCCATGGCCAATACGATTGTCGGGGTTTTCCTTTAGCGTAGGACCTCAATCCCTTCCAAACAGGGCGATATCCCAACGTTTTTATACGGGAGGCCCGAGTTTAGAATAAATCGATACTCGGTTAATTGCCTCAACATATTCTAGAATATCCGCAAAACCTAAACAATCAATAATCGCTTTATCAATTCTGTCTTTATAAGAATTTAAATTAACTATTTACCCTAATCATTATAGTAAAATATTGTAATAACTCTCCTTCGCTGATATTGCATGCCAATGTTTATAACTTTGACCATTTTGAGCTCGGGGAAATTGATTCGCTAGTCATTTTGATCGAAATCCAACATTTATGTATTAGCTCGGTTCAGAAGGGATGCTTTCGGCCGTATTGTAAGGAGGGAGGGCATGTTTTATGTATCTGGGATCCTTGGGCAGTGGTAATGTATTCAAAACAACCGGCTGTGTTTAACAGACGAGATTTCCACGGCCTCATTATCGGCGGGCTTTTGGTAATTCGTTCTATAATAATTATGTTCTGTGCCCGTAATGTGACTAATTCACTCAGATTAAACGGGCCGTTATAGTTTTCATACTTCGTAATTTCATATGGTGATACTCGGGAGAAAGGGGGTAATTGGAAAAAAAATCCGCAGTGGGGTATTGGTGTTCTGGAGTAACATTGGACACCCGCGCACCGAACTGGTTGTGTAAGGAAGATGTCTAACTTCACTGAGGTACATACATACAAGACATAATGGAAAAACTTGTAGTGCCATATGCCCACAACATTATTCAAGGGTTCTCGTTAATATGTTGTATTGACAGGCTCCATGCAGTCTTTGCCTTCACCTCGCATGGCTCCATAATTCTCACAAAAGATGGCTATCGTCCGTCCTAACCAGACTCCTGGGTAGCGGTTGTCCTCCAGTAATTCTTTTGTAGATTTTGAAGATGGTCCTTCTATGAATATCTTGGCGAGCCTTGTCATAGTTGTAAAAACTTTCACAGAAACAGAAAATATGTCGTATGGTCTCCTTCTCTTCCTGGCAGTACCTGCGCATGTTTCTTCTGTCTGTACTCCTTTCCAGTGCGTGTGCCTTCTTAAGCGGCAATGCCCTGTGGGGAGTCTAACCAGATTCCTGGTTCGGTTGCGGTTTCCTTCCAGTAATGATTTTGTAAGTTTTGCGGATGGCCCTTCCATGAATCTCTTCGCGCGCCTCATACCTGTGGTAGTGTTCTACCGGGTTTTGGACTCATTAAGGATCCAGTATAAGAGGTAGCTTTTTTTGTGGCAGGCTGCTAGGCCGCGATAGGGTTTTGGGCCGAGGAAGTCCAAGTTGTCAACCTTTTCGTTGCCTCTATGGTCCGAGTGTCCAGGGTCCCATGCCAGAGTCAGGTCGTAAATGCCGCTGACTTCCGTGACCATGCAGTTTCAAACACTACTACAAGATTACAAGACATAATCGAAGAATATTTAGTGTCATTTGCCCACAACATCGCAGAGAGGTTCTTGATGATGCGGGATAATGCCAGGCACCATAGAGCACGTATTATGGGTACTCTGAATAAGGGTGGAATTGAGTAGTTGGTGTGGCCAGCTCGAAGTTCAGATTTGGACCAATCGAACACACTAACATCCAAGAAAAGGTGGAAATGGCTGTCCTTGATAAACGGGAAAGAATTCCTCAAGATTCACACGAGAAAGAACTTCTTGCTAATGCAGGATAATGCCAGGCCCCCCATAGAGCACGTATTGACTCTCTGAAGAAGTTTTACATTTTATAATAGATTACACGACATTTGAAAAATGGCAAAAAGGACGGAAAATTCAAAAGGTGAGTTTGAGATGGGAAGTTGGCCTCCGTGTGGAAAGAAGTCACAATAGCTCAAGTGGTAGAGCAGCGGTGAATTGAAAACGTCTTTCTTGCTGGAGAAGACATTGACAAGAGAATATTGAAAATAATTTTTTTCATATAATGAGCGGATGGATATCTTTACTTCTGCGGAATGTTAATACAAGTCAACAGGGGCAATCACGATTTTTGTCTTAACCTTGTTAACTCTGTTAGGTCCTGTTAGATCGAATGTTGCCGTCTACTTGTAAGATGGTAACCACGAATTTAACATAATCAGACCAATGTGTTTCTTTTATTAATTTCTAACTGCCCTTATACCCTCAATCATAATGGACACATCCTATAAAATTGTAGGCTGTTAGAGGTTAGGAATGTAAGGTTATGTTAGGCATGTCGGGCCGAATTGAAGGTGTCATTTATGCACTCGATAAATAGCAATTTGGAATGAAAGAGTAGGTTAATTGTCCTGTTTTATTAACTTCTGGTAAATTACAATTTAACATAATAGAAAACAAAAACAAACAACAACAAGCCTTCAAGGACGGTTATAGATTTATTTTTGGTTCTACAAATCGCCACGCGTAGCATTGCGGTAAATTTAACGTTTAACATGATACTAAAATAAGAGGGCGTTCTCGATCATCCTGGGCATATCTCTATTCGAGTTAACACGAGTTAGTTTCGTGAATACCCCTAATATAAGACCGAAAATCATAAGTAAAAGTTCGTTTTTATTGCACGTGAATTTAACATATTTAAACAAAACATTTATTGTTTTAAAAACAAAAAATCTAATTTATTTAAACAAAGAATTTGCCACGTTTTCAAAAACATTACATTGCTTCTAAATTTCTCCAAGGTGCAATTGTATTTATTTCCTTTAAGGGAACGGTTTGTGGGAATGGAGTGACGCATGAACCGTTTCATAGCTGTTTGGCGTCCAATATCTGTCCAATACTCGCCCTGCTGCCAACATTTTGTTTTCCGTGGAAACCTGTTGACGGGAAATACCGCACCCCCCTCGGAATAGAATGGGGAAATAGAAAAATTCTATATATAATTCGATTTACGAAGCGGAATCGAGGGGACCGAACGTAAGATCCGAACCTCTGATTTGAGTTAGTCCGTCTCCGCAATTTCCCAACTTCACACTTAAATTAATCGACCCGAAAGCCCAACTGGCTGTATCTCCACTTCCAACTAACTACTGGCGATGTTCTGACTCCGTTACACTACAAAATTGCTTTACGAAGTCTTTAAGTTCTCGAAGCTAAGTAGTGAGTAAAACTGATCTTTACATTTTTTATTGAATCCCTTAGAATCCCTCATAATATTGATCGAGGCGATTCATAAAACTATGGTTATATTTCAATACTTAACTTTAAAAACTACTTAAAAATCAGCCTTGAATTGATAATACTAATATTTTCAACTTAGTGGAAGTTGAAGGCTGTAAGGATTGCTTGGAGAATGTACGGAAAACCACGATGAAATGGTCAGCACGTTCTCCTGGCATAAATTACGTAAAACTCATAACACAAACCGCTTTTATTGAAGACTGGGATTCCGTCTCGCAAGGAGAAATAAGTTGCTTAAGAGACTTGAGGCGAGGACAGAGAAGTGTGAGTGTGAAAGGTCTAGTTTACACATTATATTCGCTTTTTTAACATAAAATACATCGGCTCAAATGACCCATCGATAGCCCATGTTATAAAAAAAGGACATACCGTACGAGTATTCACGATATTTGTGTTAACTCTGCTAAGTCTGTTAGGTCCTGTTAGATCAAGAAAAATGATGACGTACGTATTGTACGTAGATTGCTCGATTTAACATGCCAGTGTCAATGTTAGAGGTTAGGGCGGAAGTAACCAACATGGCCGCCATGAATTAAACAGCTGAGTTTTGTTTACACGTATTTTTATTTTCGAATACGCATTAATTAAATCAGACCAATACATTTCTTTTGTTAATTTCCGACCTGACCTTATACTCTCATTCACAAAAGATCCATTCCATATCTTCTAAAGTTGTAGGCTGTTAGAGGTTAGGATACAAGGTAGGTATCCTGGCTCGAAATGAAGCTTGTCAATTCACAAACTTTGAAGCACATAGTACACATTTTGAAGGAAAGAGTTGATTAACTTTCCTTTTTTTTATTAACTTCTGGCTTCTTTCAACACAAAACAAACAACAGAAGCCTTCAAGGACTGTTATAGCTTTATTTTTGGTTCTACCAATCGCCACGTGTAACGTTGCGGAAAAATTAACTTTAACATGGTACTAAAAGAAGAGGATGTTCACGGTCTTACTGGACGTTTCTCTTTTCGATTTAACACGAGTTAACATCTTACAAACATGGCGAAACCCCTAGTATTGTATAATTCATGCATTTATTTAAAACAGTGATAGAGTGAGATATCCCATACATAAATATATTTTTTCTTTGTTTGTTTCAGGTACTGTAAATTAACAGCTTATTGATACATATCAAAATGGGACCTGGAAAATAAGGTAAATTTAATAGAACGGTTACATTTATTGACTGCACTTTTATGACACACCAAAACTAACGAGCACGTCTTTCACATATTTTACTGTGGTTAATTACTTTTTGTTAAGTTCACTGACAGGAAAAAAATTCCACCCACCTGTAATACAACTTGTTTTGTATATATTGTTATATATTAATCAAAGGTTCACGTTTTTAACGTTTAACAATTGAGTGTTTGAAGACGCTTAGACTTAGGATTCTACCAGTCTGAAAATGTCTCTTTGCTGGAGGTTAGCCCATTCTTGACGGAGAGACTTTTCAAGATCGTGGAGTATGTCAGGAAATGCTAGACGTGCTCTTATGCGGATTTTGAGATAATCTTAAATTAGGTTAGGTCTCGAGAATGGACGGGCCAGGCTAGGCTGAATAAGGTACGTTCGTACGACGCGAGCGACATCTGGACGGGTAATATCGTCGTTAAAGATCGTTCATTTCTTTGATGATAGGTAGTGCGACTCTTCACGAACAACAACCAACTCTGTCCTAATTTCCATTGAAATTCCCGCCCGCTACATCACTGAGCTGCGGTGAAAAGATTCACCTGGGATAAATTGCAAGCTTCTCCACACTGTTTCACAAGACCTTCATCTGGAGATTGTTTGAGCACTCATCTGTACAACGGTTAGCAGTCCAATCGTCCAAAGACCAATTAATTGGTCGTGCAACTCCGTGTGTTCTGGTCATCTGGACGGGGCGAAAAGCCATCTGAGTTAATCTTCTTCCAACAGTGCGTTAGGCATCACAACCGAGTTTTCTATGATAGAACCCGGTTTTTCGAAAACGCCTCGCTGTGTTTCGTGGAGCACTCCGATGGCAATGCCTGCATAACCGATGGAACGTCTATCATCAATAAGGGTCGCATTTTCTGTTTAAAAATTGAAATGAAAAAAACAAAGCTGAAACCTAAACCGTTTATTATTTCCGAATTTAAGTGAGACTGAATAAATAAAATAAAACTAAAAATAAAATAATAAATTTAAAACATATTCCCAATTTAAAACATAGCATAAACAAATATTTATTGTTAAAAATAATTCATTAATTTCGTGTTTCGCTTGACCAAATAATTGAAATATGGCAAAAAAAGAGGGAAAATTTTAAAGGTAGGGTTGAGATGGGAAGTTAGTGTCCGAGTGGATAGAAGTGGTAGAGCAGTCGTATCGAGCCGAAGATCGTGGGTTCGAATCCCGCTCGTACCATTGACTTTTTATCTCAACTAAAACCCTTAATTAATTTTAAAAATAATATCAACCAGGACCTAGCCTAAAAATAATAATTAATTGAAAAAAGTTAAATTGTTCAATTGACCACTAAAACATAATTGGGTTAAAAATAATGAGACAAATTGGGGTTAGAATTTTTTTATCGAGAAAATACAAAAAATCCATTGGGTTTCCAGTCAGTGTATTGAAACATAAGTATTTACGTAGATGTCCGAATTTGTTAACATTATAAATATTTAACAATACTAAAACGCTGAAGAGGATGCATAATGCTTGAAAGTACGACGCAGGAGCAGGATGTTTTCTTCCAAATTGGCTTCATCCTCGATTTTCTAATGTATAAATAAATTTTATAGTTATAATTTTGTTAATTTTTTTCTTATTTTCATTTCTAAAGATATCAAAAGAATAAAAAGCCAAGTGTGTAACGCATAACGTGAGAGTCCTGAGTTTTAATTTATAGGTTCTTTTTAAAAAAACGTCATTTGTCTGAAAGCCTCTGAAATATTCATTTAATAAATAAAACCCTCACGCTAAATTAAATCGATCAGGTTTCGGTGCCGGGCCACATTCTGTGATCGGCGCCGACCCACGATGCGTTGAATATTTCAAGAAGACACGTGAAAACAGGAAAACGGAAAGACGGGAAGAAATAAAACGAGAGCGAGTAAACTAGTCTTCCCGCGTCCCCGGCGATAGCAGGGTTGAAACATGCTGCCTCGCTTTACATATAGATGACCTCACTTACTCTCACAAAAGGGTACCACGGTTCTTCCGAGGAAACGAAAAATATTATGTCCCACCTTTATTTCCGATGAGGATGTATATTATTTACAAAAAATTAAATTTTTCATGGGACGGGAAAAATCCTCAGGCCTTTTTTTGATTTTATTTACAACCGAGCTCAAGCATAAGTTATTTTTATTTGATTTGACTTATAAAAAGATTTAATATATATATTTCTATTAAATCTATCTATCAGAACGGAAATAGACAACAGTACTAGACAAAAATTTGGCCAAATACATTTTTCTATGCAGGTATTGTCTCAGTTACTTTCACTTCTAAGCCAGGAACACTCTTACCCGATGGAAGGCTGTGTGAAGCTGACCGATGCTACCCGACGCCTTGTCACGTTTTGGCAGGGTGTGAACATCTATGCGACGTCAAACGCACGGCACGTACAGTCGCACAGCGTGTATCACAAATCAGTACGACAATCGCAACTTTTGTTCTTGCACTATTTCAAGCAAACCTTAAAATTAATTACTTTTTAAAAAGATAAAAACTAATGAATTTTTCATCTCGGTTAATTTAGTTTATATTAGCATAAATACATTTAAAACACACGACGTAAACATGATAATTTAAAGAAACAGAGAGACAAGTAATTTGCAGAAAACCTGCCGTACGTCCGCTAAACACACTACCAATCCAACGCTACGCGATGCTACCCGACGCCTTGTCACGTTTTGGCAGGGTGTGAACATCTATGCGACGACAAGCGAACGGCACGTACAGTCACACAGCGTGTATCACAAATCAGTGCGACAATCGCCACGCCTCTTTTGCATTTATTAACGCATTATTTTGTGCAAAATCACATAATAAATTGTTAGTTAAAGTGTATGAGCACAACCATGTAATAAATTGTTTCTTCGTCTTAATTGTTTTAAATAAAGTTATTCCAGTGTTTTTACAAATTTTCTTCCTAACCGTCATAATTAAATAATTTTCATAAAAACGCATACATTTTTGATCTCGTTTAATTTGTTTTACATCGAAATAAGAATGTTGTAATTAATATAACGACAAAATTAGATACAGATAGTTTGAAATCAAATACAAAAAATATAAACTAGAGAATTTAAAAAATATCAGAGCCCTTTTCTGACTCCACTTGACAAAATGGTGTCAGTGATTAACAAAATCTTGAATTAAATTGTTAGTTAAATATTATGACCAAAACAGTGAAATAAATTGTTTGTTAAATTCATTATATGAAAAAATTGTAGTCCGATGTTTTGATAAGTTTTTTTCCAAACAATTATTATTATTATTATTATTTTAATAATAAAAACTAACAAATTTCCATCTCGGTTAATATGGTTTATATTAAAAAAAGATTGTTGGAATTAATATAACCGAAATACATGTGGTTTGAATAAAAGTATGAGTGTCCGGTTCTTTTGTCTTCGACTGTACTCGATGCTACCCGACGAAAATCTGGACAGTATGGTTCGCGTAGCGCAGAGTAGGGTAGCGTTGCGTGACATTTGCAAGATGTGCTTCTTATGGGAAATTAGGACTTTGGATTTGCGTCGGGTTGTATCGGGAAGCGTTGTACGGGGGTCTGCTCCTGGCTTTAAGAACCTTATGACCGAATGATATATATCGAGTCATCCACAGAAGGATTTAATTACAAGCGAATTTGCTATAAGAGAACAAGTTTCCTACCTTAGAAGAATATGCTATAAATCTGTTTATATATGTATCACCTGTATAAAAACAACGGGGATAGTAATAACAAAACTATTAAAATTTATGGAATGAATTAAACAGTGAAATATTAAAAAAAAAGACAGTTCTTTTCATTAACAGATCTATTATCACAAAAGAAATGGCATTATTATTTTGCCTTTACATTAATTAGTTTTTATAATTAAATGTTAACAAAAATATTTAGGTTGAAAAGAGAAGTCAGATGAGTACATCAATTAAATCAAGGAAATGTTTTTAAAATTCTAATTAATTTCATTTCTTTCAGCCAACTTTATACTACCTTGTTAAAGGTTTTTTTTTTTCAATGAGTTGTTCTCTTTTGTGCCTGCCTCTCCCCTTGAGAAGGGCTTCCTCCGTTTTCCCTCCTTTTCCGGTCAAAATGATATCTATTTTGTCAAGGAGGTTGAAGACGTAGCAGCCTGAGGAGGAGGTAGGTCGAGTAAATACGACGTTTGCCAAACAATTTCCCGCTCCGTTTTTTCCAAATAAGAACGTTTTATAAAACTAAAATATCACGTATAGGAAAAATATTACAGTTTGTTTTTATTTGTTTCTAAGATGTATCAATAATCGTTAATAAAACTTTAAATTAAGTTATCAATACAATTTTACCAAAACGGGTTATACACTGATGGACACGTCATACCACACTTAAATTTTAATGCAATTTGGTATTCATATTTAGCATACAAAAATATGGTTTAATTGTAAAAATGAGACAAATAAAAAGAAAATGTGTAGAGATTAGTGACCGTTAATCGATAATTAGTCAGATATCGTGAGATGCGGTTTGGTGTGATGTAGGTTTCAGAAAAACATTTTCTTTACCGTTCTACGTTTCAATTTTTATTGAGATCATCTTCAGGGCCTGGGCTTTACAAACATTGTTAACATTTAACAAATATATTTAGGAAGTGGAAAAGTGAATTTATCCAATGCAAAATATTTTTATATTCAATTTAATATAATATACTTAAATTCACTCCAAACTGCAACCGAACCAGGAATCTAGTTGGATCCCGACAGGGCATTGCCGCTTAAGAAGGCACATGCAATGGAAAGGAGTATAGACAGAAGAAACATGCGCAGGTACTGCTAGGGAGAGGAGGAGACCATACGACATATTTTATGTTTCTGTGAAGGTTCTTGCAACTAGGACAAGAAAGATCCTACACCAAGGAACCGCTGGCAAATCTGTAGAGGCTTGTTAATAACCTGTAGCTGGCCAGTGAGTTATAAAAACCAAGGGGGACAATAGCTCAATTCAGGTCGAGGTGTAGTAGGCCTTGTGGCCGCCCCTTTTATCCTTATCTCTATGGTGCCTGTCATTATCCTGCATTAGCGAGAATCTCTTACTCATGTGGGAACACTACAAGTTCTTCGATTATGCCTTGTACCTTGGTGAAGTTTGAGATCTCCCTCGCACAACTATCAATTCGGGGCGGGCGTCCAAAAAAATGCCACCACAAAACATCCATGACCTACTGCGGAATGCCATCTGGTTTGAGGTACCATGAGACGTACCTTTTTCTAAGTGTCTCCATATAAAATTACGCCCAACAGACTATATGCGGCTAACTCCTCATTTGTAAAAACCACCAATTTTATAATGCCCAATATTCCATTGCGAAGCCTGCCCAGTTTCTGAGCTGCGGTAAGAAGAGGTCGTTGAGCGCGTAATGTTATGCTTTCATAGAGCCCGATGAGGGATGAATCTATCGTCTATCTGTTCAGTATACCTAGGTCGAACTTGCCCTGGCCGTCTAGTGTAAAACCATGTTTATCTGAAACATGGAAGAACCTTTCTATTTAACCGGCACACTACACCTTACTGAGTCTGTCTACTCTCGTGGGTGTGTTGTTTGAATAACTGAAACAAAACCCGGTGAGCGGAGACAGACCTTGTAAATGGCCGTGTCGAGTTCAACATGAGTTCACCGAGGACCTGGTGTGAACCTGCATAAGCAAGAATTTCTCACCTGTCTATTTTTCTATTCTATATATTCTTTTATCTCTGTGGAATTAGAGATCTTCCTCTCACAACACCCAATTCGGTGTGCCCAAGGAAATGCCAGCCTTCGTCTGTAGACCTAGGTCGTCCCTGCCCTACCTTCTAGTGTGAAGTCCGATTTTTCTGTAGAGCCGAAGAAACCTTCTTATTATAAGGAGATTTACGCTCAGGCTCCCGGTGACTTCACGCTGGCGGTTTATCCTTCCTCCAATCACCCTGACACTAATAATCTCTCAAAATCCTTACTGAAACTATTGAAAAAATAATTGAGAATAAGAAAAACATCAAATGAAATCAATGGAAGGATTATATGAATTTTTAGTTTTTTTTACATTTATTTCATGTTTAATTTTTAATATAAAATCACTTAACTAATCAAAAGAGGAAAACAAAAACAATTAAACACCTCAGCTAAATTTAAAGTGCAAATCATGCGGTAATTATTACTGCAACTCAAGGCACCAAATTCCTTTGAAAGTTAATTAGGAAAAAGCCATGGGCTAAAAATAGAGATATGACGTAAAAGGATTTCGCTGCATCGTATTGGTTATTATAAGACAATCAGACGGGGAATGGAAAGTTGGTTGGAGGGATTATCTTGATGAATAAAACCCCCAGAAGGATTTGATGACTAGTTTGATTAAATCGCCATAGCTAATAATTTAATAGCAACCTTCGCCCTTATCCGACTCGCCCGACAATCACCCCTTGTTAAAATAGACTGACATTTGCCTCTTAATTTTACCAACGGCTTGCAAACCTGACTCAGCAATTTGCACATTTCGATATAAACTGTAATTATCTCCGGATACGAAGTTGTTTTAAAAATATCAGTTATTTGATAATAAAACATTAACACGTGATGAAAACGTCATAGCCTACTTAGGAGAACTGTCGTGATTTGGCATACATTTGGGTGATTCGAGACGAACTCAGCAAGCGGTCAGTAAGAAGTTTTCCGTCTAGTGGTTTTTTAGGAGAGATAGCACGAACTAGAGCGTTTCTGTAAAACGATGATTGCTGTCTGGATGCCAGGATCCATAGGTCTATACTAATGAAGAGGCGGACGAGACGGCTAAGGTTGCGACTTAACCACAGCGATCCGGCCCTATAACACAATGGACCGGAACGACAAAGATGCTCTCGCCTATCAAAAGTACTGTCGATGGGTGACCATCGGCGGATCGGACTCGTAGAAGAAGGGTCATCCTCACCCGATTAACAATAGGCCATGCTTGGTTGGCACACGGACACTTTCTTTTCGGCCTGCGAATGTGTCCAGTAGGAAGAGAAAGGTTGCTCGATGTGTCCCTATAAATGAAACTCCTTGGCTCCATACCGAGCGCTAGCAGGAATGCCACCCGATTTGAGAATTGTGCTTGAGGAGGGCAGCGAGTATATGGGTCCCCTGTTCCCATTCTTGGAGGAAAATCTAGTGTATATAGTATTAACAGTTGTGTATATGTAGTTTGTGTCAAGAACGAATGTATTTATTAGCGTGAATGTGTTAAGTGAGAGAGTCAATGATGGAATATCGAGTACCCCATCGATCCTCAATTAGGTTAGTCGTATAAGATGTGTAAATGGTGATGGAGGAATATCGTGCAATCCTTCATTCTAATTGAATGAATGGGTATGTAAATAGGATTGAATGCATTTAAGGTGAACGAACGAACGGGTATGGAATATCACGTGTTGGGTCGTGAATTGACCTAAGTGTTGACAAGATCCCCCTCCCCCCGAAGCACAACCATGATGGCTGGATAATACTGAGGTGTGCCCCGGATTGCCAACACCCGAGGTTGGTGGTGACTCTCGAATCTGCATTCGATTTATTGTAAATAGGAAATCTGAATTAGGCGTACAGTAAAAAAATAAAAGAATATAGGTAAGAGACAGTCATGGAGAGACAAGAAAAATGTGTGATCCTCAAAAGCGTGGTATTCCTGAAATAGAGTGCTTCGGTCCACTGCAGATAGACTAAAATAGTGAGTACATATCCACCCTTCTTATAAATGGTCTGGCAAATGCTTTGTAAGAAATTACTGTTTATTTAAAATTATAAAAAAATCTTAATTGTCTGTTTAAAATGTAAAAGGAAATTTATTTATTGTAAGTATTATTTTCTTGTGCTTTTAATGGGCCCTTTTGGTCTTTAATTGGATTGTATTATAGAACGGCACCTGATCGGCTGTAATCAGGTTCGATCAAGACCTCTGGGGGTCTGTTTCCCATAACCAGGATTCAGAGTTGGGCTCGTCTTGTCGAATCGAGAATCGTGTCAAAATTTCTCACCTTTTAAGGTCTGGAAAAAATAGTTTCTTTTCAAACTTAAAACTATTTACAATATTATCCCCACCGTACATTTGACCCCCTTCGGATAACTAATGATGATCGCTGCCTCTAAATGCTGAATGGGCTCCTCCTGTCTGCTCATAAGATGCGTGGATGGTCGGCGTATATCCGTGGGTTTCAGAAGATGGGACCTACATAATGTTGTGGATCCAAAAACCATTCAGGTCTTGTCACAAATCTGGAACTGGTCTTTCTTTCTTCGTTCTTGTTTAATTCTTGAACCATGATGTGAAGTAGACTTGAAAGGCTATGCATCGTTCTTGGTTAATCAAAGGATGAAGCCATGACGTTCAATTGCAATCAAACGTACCCAAGTCCATAATGACTGAATTCTTGCTTTAATTTGGAATTATATGTCTTCTGTTCATCGAAGTAGTGTGTGGGTTTTGATCAAGAGGATAGCATGTGGAGTATGGAGGAGCAGACCTGGCATTGGCCTATGCAAAAATCCTGTTTTACAGCATGAAAATCTTTTTATTTTTATTTATTTATTTTTTATTATCGAATTTATTATTTTCTTGTTTCTTTTTTATTTATTCTGTTTTTTAACAATTCAAATGAAATTTTTAGAGCGTGATTTGGTACTTATTTTATAAATCAAATTATTAAGAAAATGAAATTTTAAAGAGTCTAATGTTTGTGTCTTTCAATAAACAATAATACAGGATTAAAATATAGCTTAATTTACACTTAGTTGGCCATTTGATTTAAGTTGCTTTATGTGAGCCTTTCTTATTTTTTTGGGATCATTTATAACTTCTAGCAAAATAGACCTGGTTTATTATGTTTCTTTTTTAAATAAAAACGGACCTTGGTATTTCTTTTGCAATTTTAAATTAATATTTTGCGCCTTTTTTGATATATGATATGCCTTTAACATGACCCAATCACCGACTTTCAATTTCCCCAACTTCCTATTTTTTTTTTTTTTTATTAATTTATCTTTTTATAATCTGTACTATGTATAAATAAATTATAATAATAAATAAAGGTAAATAGTATTTCATTTCAACGAACAAAAAGGCAAAATATTTAGACAAAAAAAATAATTCCGTAACAATAATACTCAGGGCTGAGTCTGTTATTTTGTGGTTAGAGAATTGAGTTGACCCCGAGCAACACCTCCTTAAAGGATTGTTACGCCCATTTCCGCAAATTCTGCCGTCACCTTTGAAAGCTGTACAAGTGAAAAGGAAGGCGGAATAAGCTCGGAGAGTCTGACGGGCCAAATTGCGAATAACGGCCCTGTGTGCAGTTGAAAAGGGCTAAACAAGCATCAAGGGGATGGGACGTCCGTTGGTTACTCTGTGTGATGAATTATATTTAAAGGAATGTTCTCGTTAATTATGTAGTTAAAATCTGTTCGTATAGAAAATTTTGTAATAGAAAAAGGACTTTTAACTAACGCTAATGCAGGTCTTTAATATAATTGTATATCATTAATTTTTATTTAGACGATAATTTTTCTTTCTATGTCAGGTCTTGGTATGGTATGGTTGAAAAGGATACTAGGAGGCGGGGTTTGTATACCCAGGCACTGCAGACTTCAGGCATATTGTACCTTCCTAGTTCCTTGGTTTAGTCAATGGACTCGATCCTTTTTCTCAGAAGTATCAAGTCATTGACTGTTATTGTTGCAATGTGGTTCTCTGAGTCTTTTTTTATACGTTAGGTTGAACCTCCATTAGATGATATGAGTGGCTGTTTCCTCCTCCTCATTACATAGTCTTCAAATGGGATCATCATTGTATATGCCCGTATTGTGCAGATGTTTTCTTAGATGCCAGTGGCCGGTTAGTAGTCCTACCACTCCTCTGAAATTTGCCCTCTCCAATTGTAGCGGTGTTTTTGCCAGTTTGATGAGGGTTGTTTTATCATGAGTTTACTGTGTCTCGCACTGTTAGAGTTTATCCATTTTTCTCTTCGTTTTTGTTTGGATCCATTCTGCGATGGAGGATTCTATGTTTGTTTTGGATATCCCAAGGATAGGTTCGGGGCCTATGTACGGTCTTGCGGATCCTCCTCCGGCCAGTCTGTCCGCTTCTTCATTACCCAAAATTCCCCTGTGCCCTGGCACCCAGGATACCGTCAGGTTGTTACGTTCCCCCAGGTTTTGGAGCTTTTGGATGCATTCATTGACTAGTTTTGATGTAATTCTTTCGCATGCCAATGCTTTAATAGCTGCTTGGCTGTATGATCTTATGAGGATTGTTTTGTCAGTGTAACCTCTTTTAAAATTTTCCAGGGCACAAGCATTGATGGCATGTATTTCTTCTTTAAAGACCGAGGTTTGATTGCCATATCATTGTATCCGATGATCTCCTGTGTTCTTCCTCTCCTTTATAGTCTGTTGAGATTTTATAGAAGGTCGTGAAGATTGTTTGACCATGTAGTCAGTCCCCATCTCTAGTAATGGTGTCTGATTTTGTTAATTATAGTTGTATGCCCGAATCGTTTGGTTCCTTTCCACTTTAATTGTTTTTGGAGCCTAAATGAGCTTTTCCTAGCCTCTCCCTGTATAAATATTTCTAGTTTGGGTAGCTACTTTTTGTTGAGCTTTGTTCCACCAGATTGTGGTCCATAGGTTATTTTTAGACGATAATTTTTCTTTCTATGTCAGGTCTTACTAAACATTAGGATTTAGAATTTAGAATTTAGGATTTAAAATTATTGTGAATTTATACAGTGCTAGAAATTTTAGATTTTAAAAATATTCGCCAGCTTGCTTGATCAAATAATATCTTTCAATTAATCTACCACGGATCGAATGAAAACATTGCAGGAAATCAAAAAGAAAGACCTGGTGACCAATGCGAGACACAGCTTACTTCACAATTTGTACGCAAGACTGGATTTGGACTAAGGACGAAACAACTTGGAGTGCCCGAATGACATCATATGAGGTGTCTCTTGTCTTGAGGGCGAGGGGTAAATTGCATCAGCTGAACTGCCAACCGTTGAAACAGGACCGCGCCATCATCTGCTCCTCATGTAACCTCAACGTCCCAGAGGACACTTTCCACTTCATAGGAGTGTGCCCCGTTCTGAGTGTCCAAGGTACTTTGAGAAACTGAAGCTGGATGTAGAAGAAGTAATTGCGCTCCTTAACGAGGGGATAAATGGAGGAAGCTTGTGGTGTACCTCTCACGCCCTGCGGTACCGAAAATATCCGGTTGCCCATTTCAATTTTAAAATCAAAGGTCATTCTAAAGATACAAAAATTCATAAAGCAACTCGACAGACGGCTAAGGCCATTGTCAATTTAGTTTTTTTTCCTTTTTTTTTGAAATGTAAAGCTAATGTAAATACTTTGTGTAAATAAAGTCTTTATTAATTAATTAATCTGTATTTAAGGTATTGGCTGAGATAAAAAAGTCAGTGTCACAAGTGGGATTCGAACCCACGACCTTCTGCTAAATACACCGCTACTCTACCATTTGAGCTATTGTGACTTCCAAGTAGCTCAAATCCCGCTCTTGACATTGACTTTTTTTATCTCAACCAAGAATTTACATAGATTGAAAAATGAATTGAAAGAAATAACTTGGCCAATTGACCACTTAAACGTAAAATAGATGATAATTATGGATATTCAAGCTGCTTCAAAACCTAGTTGCCCTGTTCGTTCCATTTTTTACCCATTTATCAAACATTTCTTATTCTTTGGGATTTATAATCTCGTATTTATTATATCTTGTAATCGATTTTTTGTGAGTAGATAATATAATTGGGTTTATAATAGGAAATCTCATTTTATTTATTTTTATACGGTACGAAGTCCTATTTATTTCACTTTCTTTTTTATTTTTTTTTTTTGGTTACCATCATTTTTCCAGTACTTACTCCAAGGAACGATCCATAACGTGTTTTTTTTGTAAACACTTGCCGTCTTTATTTCTTATCATGCGAGGTCCGCAGTAACTTTTTATTTACTTTTTCTATTGCGATCGTTTAGATCGGTCCTTTTCATGCCAGTTGCCACCTGTTAGACCTTTGGCTCGTTTCTGTAGTTATATCTTGACCCTTTGTATTTATGGATTGAAATTGGGCTAAAATCTTTTCTAAGGCTGCGTTACGAACTGTCACATAAAAGGAACTTTTCTTGTACATCTATATACATACTTGTACAGAGTTGGGCCTATCACTTCTCGAGGTCCACCGTATATTCCAGCTGTTACCATTTACAATAATTTTCGGCAGCCTCGAGCATCACCTACACTAGATGTTGGCAACACGGGTTCAGACCTCCGTCTTAACAGTCCAACCGTCGAGGTTGGGCTCCAGGTCTTACTTCATACCTTGAAACTTGTTTGCCCGATGAGCTCTCGCCAACCAGTAATGAAGCATTGACAACGACAGCAAGGGTCTCGCAGCAACAGCCTATAACTCACCTTCTCAACACAGCCGACTTAGCCTATGCTGGCCAACTGCTGCACCAGAGCCACTTCAACTGCCGCAGAGTCACAATTAATTACGGTTTTTAGTTGAGATGAAATATGGCAAAAGGAGGGAAAATTCGTAAGGTGAGGTTGAGATGGGGGGTTGATGCCCGAGTGGATCGAGGTCACGATAGCTCAGGTGGTAGTGCAGCGGCGTATCTAGCCGAAGGTCGTGGGTTCGAGTCCCTCTTGTGCCATTAACTTTTTTCATCTCAACAAAAAACCGTAATTAATTATTGTTATTGTTATTAAAAACATCAGTTATCACCATAAAGAAGAGCAATTTATTTTGGTAACAACCTCCGGCAGACGGATTTTCTATCAATGCACCACTGGCTCTGTCAATTTCTTTGTTATTATGTATGCATTTATCTGTAACAGTATGTCAATTTATCGATCTATATACCAGCTAGCGTTCTCAAGCAGAATTCTCGTATCATCCATGTCATCTTCGAATGCGAAGCAACTGCTTAATTGAAGCATAACCTAAAAACCAAAACAACCTAATACTTCTGAAAAGAAGGATTGAATCTAACGCAATAATCTAGTGTATTAGGAAAGTGCAATAAACCAGAAGTTTGCAGGGCCCGGGAGAACAACCCTCTTTTCTACTATCCATCATCATCTTTATCATCATATCGGCTTAAAATACGTTCACCCCATATTCTTCCATCGCCCTTCACATATATTATAGGAGTAACCTAATTGATGGTCGATTGGGTATTCGATGTTCTACGATGAAATTCTCACATAATACATTCACGCTAATAAATACATTCACTCTCCCACACAACCTTTACACATCTTCTACAACTAACTTAAATGAGGGACTCAATATTCCACCATCGACCCTCTCACGTCACACAATAAATTCTTGAGCTCTCAACACAAACTGAGCATACACAACTGTTGTTACTATATACCTTAGAACAATCCCGTTTCCCCCAAGAATAAGAAGAGGAGGCCCAAATACTCAAAAAATTACACCCTTCAATTTGGTAGGATACATCGAGCAACATTTCTGTTCATGCCGGACATAAACTCCGGCTATGTTCCGAAAGTAAATGTCCGTGCAATTTTGTATATAAAATGAATTAGTTCGTTGTAATTAAAGATTTTCCCCAAAAAACATCTTTTGGTTTTTTTAAGTTATAAAAGGATTAATTTCAAATTGGAACCCCTAACTCATTCATGTAATAATAGTTTGTACAAAGGGATGAAGTCCTTGAATTATTCCAGAGGCAGTTAGAAAGCGATTTTCCAAAGGGTTCATCATTATAAAGCTATTATCTGATGTTTTTGTCGCCAGATAATAAGCGGTTTTGTCACTTCTCAACCGCCGGATACTTGGCCGCTGTAATCAGCGCGAAATTACAACATGAGCCAGTAATGCATATGGCGGGAATAATTTGACAAATGTGTTGGCACAGTATTGGCTACATTTAGTGTTTATATTGAAGATGACGATAAAAGGAGGCAGGGACGTAGGAGTGTATGTTTCACAAGCACTGCAGACTTCTAGCTTAATGTTCATTTTTAGTTACTTCGTCTGGTCGGCCACCATTGAGCGGTTGCTTCACTTCGAAAATATAGATAGTTTCGTTTTTTCTCCCTACTGTTTATGTTAACAAGGATTTTAAAAATGTATTCATGTATTATTGAGTAAAGATATCTTTCCAATTTAAAGCGAGAGAGTTATAGATACATAGAGTTATCTTTTAGAGATAGAAAGTTAAATTGTTAGATAGATAAGTAGATAGAGATAGAAAGATATGCATATCTAGCCAGATAGATAGATAGAGATTGATACATATAGATAGAGAGATAGAAAGAGAAAGAAAAAGATAGATAGATCCATAGGAAGAGATAGATAGACATAGATATATACATAGAAATAGGTAGAGATAGATAGGTAGAAAGAGAGAGAGAGAGAGAGAGAGAGAGAGAGAGAGATACATAGCAAAATAAATAGATCGATAGATAGATAGTTAGTTAGTTAGATAGATAGAGATAGAGAGAGAGAGAAAAAGAAAAAGAGAAAGAAAGAGATAGATACATAGAGATAGATAGACAAATACATAGATAGATTAGAAAGAGAATGATAGAGAGAGATGATGATGATGATGATGAACGTTTTATTTATCATTCACACAAGATTTGGTCTCAAGAACCATTCTTACATCTAATGTGAAATACAATAGTTACTAACTTTAACTTATATATAATAGATTAAATACATGAAATAACATTAGTCGTCAATATATTCCGCCTATTTGTTTGACATTGAACTTAACTTAAATTTGCTTTTGAAATAGATATCTCAATTTACATAATAATTGAGCAATGAAAGCGCAAATTACTAATAAAATAAGTGAACAAACATAGTATTCAACATAACGCAGTACAAAACAATGACTTGTAAAACACCAATATAAATCAACAAATAAAACCTTACTCATTAAATTGCAATATAAACAAAAAAATAAAACAACAAAAGAAGTTAAATTTGAGAGATCAATCAAGAGAGAGAGAGAGAAAAAGAAAAAGAGAAAGAAAGCGATAGATAGAAAGATAAATAGATAGATAAATAGATAGAGAGAGAGAGAGAAAGAGAGAGTGCGAGAGAAAGTAAGAGTGAGAGTGAGAGAGAGATAAAAAAAGAAAGAAAGAGATAGATACATAGAAAAAGATAGATAGACAGATAGATAGATAGATTAGATACATAGGTAGAGAGAGAAAAAGAGATAGAAAGAGAAAGAAAGAGATAGATAAAGATAGATAAAGATCGATAGATAGACAGATAGATAGATAGATAAGATAGATAGGTAGAGAGAGAGAGAGAGAGAGAGAGAGAGAGAGAGAGAGAGAGAGAGAGAGAGAGAGATGGAGAGACGACAAACCGACGGAGAGATAGATACGCTACTCTAATACAAATAGCGCAGGTCGCTATTTCAGAAATGTCTTGATGTAAATCTGTTCATGCGCACTTTAATCAATTTAGCGTTACCGTCCACGCTAACATTATGTAAAATAACCCTAACATCCATTTTCAACCGCACGTTACCGAGAATTATCGGAATAGTTTTGTTTAAGAATAGAAAGCAGTGAACAGATTTTATTTGGTTGTCGGTCAGATCAACTTGACGTGTTTATTTTTGTATGTCATTCCGCTATTTTTCGCGTAATTTTTTATGAGGTCAATTTCGACCTTTATCGACAACCGTCTGTGCCTTCAGTGCCGCTCCTAAGCCATATTTGGCTTCTTGCAGCTTCATGGCTTGTGCTGCTAATAGCTTTTCCGTTTATAGACGGAAGCTATGCTTTGTTACTTTTCTCTCTTTTCTTTGTATTTCTCAGACGGTCGCATCTCTACTCCACTTAACGACCTCTTCGTCACTGTAAGACTGCGTCCGGGATGGGCCTCGCGGAGGCGGCTCGCTTGGGATTTGTAAGTGGGGGAGGAAAATAATTCGTATCGTCTTTGTTCTTCGTATCTATTTTGGTTTCCAACCTTTTCACTTCATTATACACTTCCAAAATTGTTGAGTCGTCTTTAGCCCTGCTGACGTTCTTGTTGCTTGTCTCAGCCCCTCCAAGTTAGCTGTTTGTGCGTTGTTTTCATAGAGCCATTGAACACGCGCTACGGTGCACCGGGGACAGCACACGGCCACGTGGCCCCACCGTCTCCGGCTCTCCACAATCGCATAGAGGGCGCGCCTTTAGATTGAAGGAATGAAGCTTCTCGGCGAAATCTCCATGACCTGTCAATAGCTGGGACATATAATGATCTGTTTGGAAGTGTTTTAGTCGTAGTCTGTCCTTTATAACTGGGAAGAGCAAATGGGTATGGCGACCTTTGGTGGATCTATCCCACTTTTCTTGCCATTCCACTCTTCCGCTTCTTCTTCGGTCGGGACAGGGATCGATGTCGTCCGCCCGTTTTTGATTTCCCATTTGGCGCAGAGCGCCCTCGCCTTCAAGTCAATGGGAGGCCTACCTGCAACGACCTGTAAAGCCGCCGTGGATACCGTTCTGTAGCAGTGTGTGACGGCGAGGAGGGCCGTACGTTGAGCGCGCTACATCACTGCCCAGTCCGCCGCGCGTAAATCGCGGACCTACGCCGGAGCAACGTACAGCGTCACGGACTCACACAGTGCCGTATAATAAACTTGTCGTGTTTCGTACGATGCCCCCATGAAGCTCCGAGAGCCTCAATTCTAGAGGTCACTCGGTTCTTGATGGCAGTTGCGTTGACACCGAATTTAAGCCCTGGTGTCATGGATAGTCCGAGGTCTTTATCGTCAACCATCAAAAGCACTGTGGATTCATTTACGGTTTCCTGTCCTCAATTTTCGGCAACATCTTACGCATTGCGCCTCATTTCACCTAAGTATAACTTACAAAGATACCCTCAAATGATGTTATTAAAAGTTTCGATGCAAATCTGCTCATGCGCACTTTAATCAATTTAGCGTTAACGTACACGCTAACGTTATGCAAACTCCTTATTATTTAATGTACCTTTGTTCATGTTTGTTATTCATCATTAAAGATGTAGTTTTACTTGAATTGTGTGTTTTTTTTTTTTTGCTTGAAAAATATCCCGAACTGAAAAATCTTGTTAGCTTAAAAAGATCATAACAAAGGACATGTTTTGACTGATTAGCTGTACCATTTCAATTGAATATAATTTACTGGGAATTTAAAAAAAAATTTAAAACGTTAAAAAGGTTTTACAAAGTCTTCTTATATTATTGTGCAGCAATTAGCATCTCAGATTATTTGATATTTATACACTGTGCGGTTTTAACCGACGGAGGACCTCCCGAATATAATCGGGAGGCGGGGAAAAAATATAAAATAAAATAAAAACAGTTTAAAATAAAAATGATTGAAATATAAAAAAAAAATAAAATGAAACAATAAAGACTCACCCAGCTAATGTTGTGGCGAATGATAAAGGTGGGCAGGAAATAGAGGGATGCAGGAGCGATGAAAGTAGGGTATTTTGGGGGAGGACGGCCCACTTACAGGTACCAGCAACTTCGGCGTTTCGGTGAGGTGCAAAATCACGCCAGACAGATTTTTGACCTACATTTCCATGTCTGATGACATTGAGATAAGCAATT
>CM077107.1:25090083-25135912 GCA_039619505.1 Cimex hemipterus
CAGGAAGTTTCTCCGCCACCTGTACAATGTAACAACGTAGCTCCTCCCTAGAAATAGAGGGATGCAGGAGCGATGAAAGTAGGGTATTTTGGGGGAGGACGGCCCACTTACAGGTACCAGCAACTTCGGCGTTTCGGTGAGGTGCAAAATCACTCCAGACAGATTCCAATCGATGCTGGAAGAGATGTTGCAGGAAGCGGTAGATTGAAAGCGTTTGCGGGTTCTCACAAAAGAACTAGTAAAAATATGTAAATCGGAGCGTGCTGAAGTGAACCTGACTCGGTCATAAAAGCGACTAACTTGTGTTACCCGGAGTGGGGCGGCCTATCCTTTGGACCGGCTTCCCGGTATAGGATAATACATAAACAATAACAGAATAGGCGGTTCTTTAAAAGTAAATGAAAAAAAAACGAAAATCCAAACATACACTTATTGTACTATAAAATTATTATATTATAAGAAAACTTGTTCCTTTCAGCGAAATCATAACGTTTGTTTTGATTAGAGGGCTGTGCTGTTAGATGTTCTACAGAAAGCCAAATAAGGTTTTTAGGGTTCAACAAAGCTTTTACCCTTCCTGGTCACTGGTAACCATTGTTGACCGCTAATTTACCCGAACCCGGTCTATTAACAAACCCGCAGGGATAAATTTATTATCAGAAGTTCAGAGTGGGGCCGTTCTTCGTGATTAAACAATAGAATCACACAACAAAGAGACATTTAATTAGGAATCGCTTGGAACATAAGTCACGAACGGACGGATACAAGTCTTCATCCATATGCAAATTCCAGAGTTTGAAATCAAATAGGCGAATTTAGCTTCCGCACCGAGGGGATCTCGTTTCCAGCTGGTCTTGATAAATGCTTCAGGGAAAATTTCCGAGAGATGTTATTAATCTCGGATTTCCATCCAGTGTTCGCCGAAGGGGAAAAGACAAAAAGAAGGAGCCCCTTGCTTCCAACCCATCTTAATTCCGTTTGTCCTCAGCAGTTTTGTCGTTGAGGGTCTTAACTTCGGTTCAATTTATTATAATGCCTCCCCTCGCCTATATTACGCCTTCGAGTTTCAATTTCCTTCTTGCCCAACATAACTTGCCCTCCTTTCGCCAAAGAGAATAAGCAACGAAATTGTTTTGAGTTTATTTATTATTATTATTTTATTTTTACTATGTTAACCGATTTGTGACCTACTTCTACTGAAACGACACGTTCATTTAATTTATTAAGATTTGAGGCAGAAGCACCTGTTTATTTAACTGTTCGGTTGTGTCAACTGTGATATTTAATATGATTAATGTCAAAACACAAACATACACATTTTATTCTTATTTGCCTTAATTTAGATACTTTCAAGATAAACGTTTCGTTTAGGCATTAAAAAACTAAAACAAAATCCATTACTTCCGTGGAATGTCCGTACAAATCGATAGGGGTTTTCACGATCTTTATGTTAACCCTGTTAACTCTGTTAGGTCCTGTTTGATCGAGAAAAATTATGTAAACTTGTAAGAAAACCCTTGAGTAAAATGGGAGTTTTTGGGTCTTTATAGGTATAACCATCCCTAATGTAGTGACATTGCTAGCCGTTAGGGCGGAGCTAAGCAACATGGCGGCGATGAATTTATCAGCTGTTTTTTGTTTACACTTATTTTTATTCTTAAATACATTACAGCATTAATTAAATCGGCCTAATAAATTTCTTTTGTTAATTTCTGAACAGTACTTATTCTTTCATTCATAACAAATACATCCAATATCCTATAAAGTTATAGGCTGTTAGAGGATAGGATACAAGTTAGGTACGTCAGCACAAGATGAAGCGTGTCATCTGTTAGTAATTTTCGAGTGCATACATAGCATTTTGAATGATAGAGTTGATTAACTTCTTTTTTTTTTAAATAAACTTCTATTTTACAATTTAACGTAGAAGAAAACTAAAACAATCAACAACAAGCCTTCGAGGACTGTTACAGCTCTATTTTTGGATCTAATCAGCATTGCAGAAAAATTAACGCTTAACTTATCCGGCATTTATCCATTTACGTTAACACGAGTTAACATCTTACAAACATCGTGAATACCCCTAGTTTCTTGAATCCGTGGCAGGTCCTCCCACGACCTTCTTACGGTCCTCTTGTTGGAGTAGTACCATGAACGGAAAGAAGGTCCGGTTGGTTGGTTGGTTTCTGCGACAGTTACAAAGGTAACGAATATGCAGACGAGGTGTCTGAGTCCGGGAAATCCCAATCTCCAGGCGCTCCATCCACCGCAATCCAACCCACTCACGCTAAAAATACAGTAGAAAACATGATTAGAACAATGTGGCATTATCGGCCGGTTAGATTGGCAGAGAAGATCTCACGTATCAAGAGCACTGTGGCCCATGAACGATCGAACTCATAGACAAACGTCATCCTCGGCTAATTGAGCATAGGAGTAGGCCATGCAACACGACACACCGATACTTACGTTTACGTCAAAAACTGCACATATATCCATCACATAGATAAGGTTGCTCGATGTGTCTCATCTAATCCAAGGATGCGATTCCTCGACTCCATATAGAGAGGCCGCCGATGTCACAATTTTTCTTAAGAACGCAGTGGACGATAGTTGCCTGATCCGATTTGTGGACGAAAAATGGTTGATTTATTTATTGAATATGGCGCCGATCTGTTATACTCTAGTGTGTGTTGAGTGTGATTGTATTTATTAGCGTGAACGTGTAATATGAAGGGAATATAATGTACCTCATACTTCTGAGTGAATACTATTTAAATAATGTTTTTAAGCGTGAGTGAGCGAGAGTGTGACCTGATAGATTTAACTACTGAAACCCCTTGGAACTCCCCCTCCGCGATTGGGCGGTTAAGACCGAGATCTCCGGCCTACCAAGCTCCGGGGTGTGGCAGTGCCTCTGCTTACATACGAAAGAGCTGATTGACTGCAGGGTGGAAGGCGAGACCATTCCATCAGTGGTAGTTGCAACTAGCGGGTACCATGGAACTGCAGGTAGCCAGGACAATAGTTTTGTGTCCCTAACATGTTTTGAGAGCGAATATATTTATTAGCGTGAATGTTTAGTATGAGAGTCGTTGGAGGAGTACTACATCGAACTTTAATGCCGTTGCTTCGCATTCGAAGATGATATGGACGAAAGTTTCTTCCCCAACCGATACGAGAATTCTGCTTGAGTACGGCAGCTGGTAGATAGATTGATAATTGGACATACTTTCATTGATAAATGTGTACATAATAACAAAGAAATTGGCATAACCAGTGGTGCATTGATAGAAAATCCGTCTGCCGGAGGTTGTTGCCAAAATAAATTGCTCTTCTTTATAGTCATAACTGATGTTTTAATAACAATAACAATAATGACCGAGGGTATTTTGGTCCCTTGTGCGGTTTTTTGAGATAACAGGGAGCTAACAGGAATCAGGCTGAGGTCCGGGGCATTGACTCTGCGGCGGTTGAAGAGACTCTGGTGCAGCAGTTGGCCAGCATAAGTCGGCTGTGTTGAGAAGGTGAGTTATAGGCTCTTGCTGCGAGACCCCTTGCTGTCGTTGTCAATGCCTCATTAGTGGTTGGCGAGAGCTCATCGGGCAAACGAGTTTCGAGGTATGAAGTAAGACCTAGTCGGGTAGACGAGTCTGAAATCCGTGGGGCAGTGTCTGAGCGTACATACGAAAGGGCTTTACTCTGATTGGCCGCACACTGGTGGGCGAGAACATTCCATCACTGGCAGTCGCACCTAGCGGGACAATAGCTTTGTGCCTCTAACATTTTTTGAGAGTGAATATATTTATTAGCGTGAATGTTTAGTATGAGAATCGTTGGAGGAGTACCACATCGACCTTCAATTTTGTTAGGTATATATAATATGTGTAAAAGGTGATGGGGGAATTTAGGGTAGTCTACCACCAATTGAGTGAGTGGTAGTAAATAGGAGAGAATATACTTACAAGTGAGTGGAGTACTAATGAGTTTGGCTTACGATGCGATTAGGACTGATACATCTTAGTTGCTGACACCCCTGGAGCCCAACTTCGGCGGCTGGACGGTTAAGGCTGAGGCCCGAACCCGGACTTCCAACACCAGAGGTGGGTGATTCTCGAGACTGCCGAAAATTTATTGGAAATGGGAAAAGCTGGAATATACATACGGTGGACTGCTAGAAGTGATGTACTCAACTCTGTAAATGTTTGTATGTTTGTATTTGAGTACCCACATGTCCTATAAAAATTAATCAATTTGAAGTCTTGTCAAGAGACATTCCATCTGATGAGTTGTAACATCTTTAAAATTTCCGAATCTAATCGACTTAGTTGTTAACTGATGGAAATAAAATATATTTTTTTTTATAGGATTGAAATATATACATAAAACACACGAAGATTGAAAGCAAAGTTGATATCGTTCTATTTGTATATTCAGAAATTATTTATTTATGATTTACCTTTATGTGTACATATTGAATAGTCAGAGAAATCATGTATTTTTTTAAAGGTTATTATAAAATGTAAATGTTATTCGAATTATGTCGGCAGGGGGCTTCTTTACCCCACGCGAGGCGAAACACATTCATCAAGAAAATACGGTTCGTTACCCACCCTTCCACAAGTCTGACCCCTGGCATGTCTATTGTCTTAAGCGTCATGAACGCTCGACGGCGGTCATGGACCTAACGAAGACAAAGGGTGTCCTAAGCACCCGAATTAAATCCTTGTTACGCAACAAAGCAACTTTGCCCCTTTCTTTACTAATTTTTCTCTTCTTTCGATCCGTCCAAGCCTACGGGAACGCTGGATTTCATTCATTTAAAGGACATTTTATCCACTTTCGCACAATAGAATTCTTTCAAAGAGAAACACCTAATTTTTTCCCTCCTACTTTTCCCGGCTAACTCTTTCAAACAACCCCCAGGTCATTCTTTTGTTAGTACGATTAATGAATTATTTAATATTATTTAAGCTACCTTTCTCGTTTCAATTGTGTTTCAGTTCTTTCTGTAATTCTTTGTTTCTTAATTGACACGTTATAAACTAACTCCAATCCTGGGAGCTGAATAACAATTTGACTTTTTTTAAAATTATACTATTCGTTCCCAATAAACATTGTACATATTAAAATATGATCAGTATGTATTTTTCATATGGTCTCACCCATAGCACTAATGCATAGTGCTCTGCCCGGAGGACACATGCCATCAGAAACTATCCAAAGCTGACATTCATTGTTTTGGATTAAGTGGCAAGGAGTTCTTGGAGGAAGCGCTAATAAATACATTCACTCTCATCACATGCTATGGACACAAAACTAAGTACAATGAAACAACCCTGTTTCCTCCAAGAATTGCACCCTTTATTTAGGTGGGACATGTCAAGCAACCTTATTCTTCGTGCAGGACGCACACGGGGGCCCTATTTGGCTAGTTTTTCAGAAATATTGCAAGATTCTAATTAAGTTTTAATACCTAACACTCTTGTGGTATTGTATAGTGTTCATTGTTTGAACTGTATTCAGTTGAAATGGTAGAGCTAACCAAACAAACCATGTTTATTTTTTTATTATTTTTTTTTTCAGCTCATGGAATGTTACGGTTAAGGAACTTTCTTATTGAGTGAAGATTGAAAATACGCGCCTATGAAGGAGTGTTGCCACTGGGAAAATTCTCCTGGAAGAGACTCAAATGAAAGATTCAAATATATGATCATAGGGTCACGAGCGGGATTCGAGACCACGACCTTCGGCTAAATGCTGCGCTGCTCTACCGCTTGAGCTATCGTTATTTTGAATCAGACCTGTGTATCAAATCCTGACTGCACGACATTTGAAAATGGCAAAATGGGAGAAAATCCGAACGTTTGTAGGTTGAGTTCGAGAGTTGGTGTCTGAGAGGATAGAAGTCACGGTAGCTTAAGTGGTAGAGCAGCACCGTATTTAGCACAAAGTTGTGGGTTCGAATCCCGCTCGTGACACTGACGTTTTTATCTCAACCAGGATCTTACATAGAAAGAATAATTAATTGAAAGAAGCAACTTGATCAATTAACAACTGAAACGTAAGTTTTAATAATATACATAACTCAAATATTTCGTATGTGCAATAATATAATCATATTTCAAAATAGAGGGAGGAGAAAAAAAGAAATAAATCTTTGAAGAGCCAACCTAAAATGAAATAAGGTAAATCAATTTTAATCGTGCTAGCACATCTACGACTACAGTGCAAGTCGATTAATAGTGACACTGTTTTCCCTCCATCCTTTGCCTTGGCAACACTGCTGGCAATACTGCTTCCGGGAAGAGAGGCTTTCGAAAATTTCAAAGGGGGACAATTTTTCTAAGTATAAAGATAGGATAAATTTTCACTTGTTCTTATTTAATTTTTTGCAGTTATAATAAGTTATTAATTGTATTAGTATTGATTGAAATGCAAATACGCCAAGTAAGCTTTTATGCGTGGTGAGCCCGATCCGATGTCAAAAAATCATCAACCTTTGGTAACGAGAGTTATATTAATCTTATTTTAAGGTACTAGTTTACCCACTACCTTCGGCTAAAAACGCTGCTGCTCTATCTACTGTCACGTTAGCTTAAGTGGTAGAGGTCGTGGGTTCGAATACCGCTCGTGACACTGACTTTTTCATTTCAACCAGTACCTTACATAAAAAGATTAATTCATTGAAAGAAGTAAATTGGTCGATTGACCACTAAAATCGCAAATATCAAATAAATATAGTTTAAAAAATAAAAAGTCACTGGTTTTTTATGGTTGTATCCCAATTTTTTGACCACTGGTTTTTTTCTGATTACAAAATGCAATAGCGATTAGGTTCAACCGCTGCGATAAAATCCGAGCAAAAATCAATTTTCCTCCGCCACTATTTCGTCACTCGCCTTGATTCCGAGGTCGGATAGCAACGGCTATAATTGGAACAGAGGGATTAGACCTTCCTGGCCACTCCCCTGTACGTTATCTTAATTGGGGCACCACCTGTACTGACGGTGAAAAGGGAGATGTGAAGGGGGTTCGCCCCGTTACACAGGCCATAAGCTTATTAAAATTTTCCTTGAATAATGATGCCGAACAGAAGGGTGCTTAAGACTCTAAGATCTCGCTAAATAGCGTCTAACGCGATTCATTAATGATTAAGCCCTTGTCGACATAATTTAATTATCTCTGTACTTCGAGACTCTGCACGTCGTAAAAATCGTAAAATACGAGGATAATAATAAAATGTAAATAATCGTTTCATAAACTTGGCAGAGTTTTGGACTATTCTGCCTTGCGAGGTTGGTTTTCTCACTTATATTCCCAAAATTTAAAATTCTTGTACTTAATATAACTTGAGAAGGTGCGACAGGAACGAATCTGTCAATACCTTCAATTGACCATCAATCCATGTCCCTTACAAGACCAGACATATAAAATTTCCACTTCAGGTCAGCCCCTCATCTTCATGACAACCCCAATGATTTATATTCCTTATGTCCCGTGGGAAAAAAAATTGTTCCGCTTACCTATATATGTAACATTGGCCGAAAATGATGTACCTTGTTTTTACAAAAAAATATGCCTTCATGTCAGAATCCTCATATCATATAAAATAATTCCACTACTTTTCTTGGTCCGCTAGACCTGTTTACATCTTTCAATTAAATAAGGTTTTTAGTTGAGATAAAAAAGTTTGGGTTGAGATGGGAAGTTGGTGTCCGAGTGGATCGAAATCCCGGCAGCTCAGGTGGTAGAGCAGCGGCGTATCAAGCCTAAGGTCGTGGGTTCGAATCCCGCTCGTATCACCGACTTTTTTATCTCAACTAAAAACCTTAATTAATTGAAAGATATTAATGGGCCAAGCGGACTACAAAAACATAAAACAATATTGATCGTTTATTTAAATTTCTCACCATAACTATAACTTATTATTTTAACTAGTAAAATGACACAACTTACTCCTTTCAAGTGTTTTCTCTTATAATTCCGGAATTATTGCGGGTATAAAAATTTAAAGGAAAAAAAACCAACATTTTTCCCCAATAATTTGTATTGAAGCCCAGTTGTAAATTCTAAAACAGTATGAAAAATCATTTCAAAGTCCAATTTTGCAAAACATTTTCCAAAGAAATAAAACCGATTTCAGCTCCCTTCTGTTGTTGAAGAATATGCCCCGTGGGTATAAAATTTATAAAATAATCTTGCCAGATATCTATGGACCTGATTTATCAATTTATATTTTCTTTGTGCGATAATATGAGTAAATCGTGTAATAATTAATCACAAAGAAAAGTAAGTTAGTGTCAGAGTGGATCGAGGTTACAGCAGTTATAGATCAAGTGGAAGATCAGCGGCGTATCAAGCCTAAGGTCGTGGGTTCGAATCCCGCTCGTGACACTGACTTTTAATATCAACCAACAACCTGAATTAATTGAATTGTCAGGACCATTTAGAAAATGTACATGAAACCACAGGCTTTAATGAGCTAATTGTTTTTATTTGTAATTGTAGCAGTATCTAAAGTTGGTAAAATATAATTAATTAAGGAAACAAACACCATTTGTACACAAGTATGGTTTTCCCTATAAAATTCAATATTTTCAATTTCTTCAGTTATGTAAGGCTTTTGGTTAAGATAAAAATGTCAGGGTCATGAGTGGGATTCGAACCCAAGTTGAAATACAAAAAACTGTTGAAAAATGGCAAAGCAAGATCGAAGATCGTGGGTTCGAATCCCGCTCGTGGCACTGACTTTTTTTAATCTCAACTAAAGACCTTAATTAATTGAATAGGCATGACCGTTTAGGAAAATGTACATGAAGCCACAGGCTTTAATGAGCCAATTTTTTTTTTTTTTTTTTGTAATTGTCGCAGTATCTAAAGTTGGTAAAATACAATTAATTAAGGAAATTAACACCATTCGTACAGAAGTTTTAATTCCCTATAAAATTCAATATTTTCAATTTTTTCAGTTATGGAAGGCTTTTGGTTAAGATAAAACTTCAGGGTCATGAGCGGGATTCGGACCCAAGTTGAAATACAAAAAACAGTTGAAAAATGGCGAAAGGTCGTGGGTTCGAATCCCGCTCGTGACGCTGACTTTTTTATCTCAAATAAAAACCTTAATAAATGGATAAATAATAAAAAAAAATTAGTTATTTTCCTTTGTAGTATCCCTTGTATGTAAATTAATTATATAGACATCGTGAGATGCGTTCTGGTGTGGTGTAGGTTTCAGAAAAAACCTTTTCTTTATCGTGCTACGTTTCGATCTTTATTGAGATCACCTTCAGGGCTCAAAGTGTTTTTCTTCTGTGTAATTAATTGTGCCACTCAATGGTGTGGGCACTCTCAACCCGACACGCAAGAATGGCACAATTTCACAGAAGACAAACACTTTGAGCCCTGAGGATGATCTCAATAAAAGATCGAAACGTTGGCACGCCAAAGAAAATATTTTTCCTAAACCTCAAACGGTCACTAAACTAACACACACTTGTATGTAAAACTAAATCGTTAATTCCACAAGGGCAAATGTTAAAGAGGGTGCGCAAATCCCACAATCCGGCAGTTTATTCCAAATTAGTGCAAGTTTATTTATGAAACGGGGGAAACTTGTTATTGTGCCCTGGGACCGAGAGAGTCGCTGGTCAGAGGCGCATTACGGAAAGAAATTAAGACCTGAATTGAGAATAATAGGTAAAGAGGTGGTCTCGTAATGGTAGGGGTTGCCCCCCCCCCGCGACAACCCTTTGCGCCCCCGCACTCTGTTCGCCCCCTTGTACCACCCTTTTATAGGTTACAAGATTTATTTATTTAACATGCTTGTTCAAACATGTCTCCCTACCAGGGGGAAGTTTTCATTTGAATTGAAATTCCGTTATATTCTGTTGAAATCAGAGATACTCTGGGCTCAAAACGTGACTTATTGTGTAATAACCTATCTTTAAAATCTTATTTAATTCAATTTCGTACTGGATCAAATTGTCCAAACGATTTATTAAATTCATGTTTTTAATATTCTCACACCAATTCATCAAATGTTTATTACAAAATGCAATTAATAATATATACATTTTTTCCTAATAGATTATTAACTTCCTTCTAATCTCTATATCAAATATTTGATATACAACGCACTCATTCCAAAACGGAATTCTTTTCCGGACAAATAAGCATGAAAGGGGTTGCCCTCGGGTGGAATTCCTTTAAAGCCCGAGGCGATGCCGAAGGGGGAGCATATCAAAAGACCTATCCACAATTCATAAATGCGGATATGACAAGGGGGGATAAAGAAAGACGGCGAGAGGATGAGGTTGAAGAAAACCCTTCAACCTGGGCTGTTATATTGTAAATTCAGATAAGGATTATCGACGCTCTCACTGTCTCCTAATCCTCTGTTTCATTTCGCCCCTTTAAGAAAAAAATGCAAACAAATTATTTTTAATCCGTTAATTTATAGTAAGAAATGGCTATTATGAAAATAATATAAAATATTCTATCAATATTTGTTTTTAAAAAATCCAAAATTCACTAGTTTTCCTGGTCCGTTTGACCAATTAATAATTTTCATTTAAGTAATGTTTTTTTACAGGGTAATTGGGCCATTCTTCGTATCGTGTTGAGATTGCTCATCTTTGAGTGGGACATTTAGTTACACAGAGGACAGCTTTGAGCCCTGATGATGATCTCAATAAAGTTCGAAACGTAGCACGATAAAGTAAATGTCTTTTCTACAGCCTACACCACACCAGAACGCATCTCACGATTTTTAAATAATTAATTTACATACAAGGGATACTACAAAGGAAAATAACTAGAATGTTTTTTTATTTATCCATTTATTCAGGTTTTTAGTTGAGATAAAAAAAGTCAGTTTCACAAGCGGGATTCGAATCCACGACCAAATCGTGACCTCGATCCAGTCGGACACTTCTCATGTCAACCACACCTTGTTGCCATTTTTCAACTTTTTTTGAATTTCAACTTGGGTTCGAATTCTAAATATTGAATTTTATAGGAAAAATCCGCTTTACTGATTACAAATAGTGTTTATTTCCTTAGTTAATTTTATTTTACGAATTTTAAATACTTTAACAATTACAATTACCAATAACCAGACAATTAATTTTTAGTTATTTTCATATACATTTTCCTAAATGGTCATGCCTATTCAATTAATTAAGGTCTTTAGTTGAGATTAAAAAAAGTCAGTGCCACGAGCAGGATTCGAACCCACGACCTTAGGCTTGATACGCCGCTGATCTTCCACTTGATCTATAACTGCTGTAACCTCGATCCACTCTGACACTAACTTACTTTTCTTTGTGATTAATTATTACACGATTTACTCATATTATCGCACAAAGAAAATATAAATTGATAAATCAGGTCCATAGATATCTGGCAAGATTATTTTATAAATTTTATACCCACGGGGCATATTCTTCAACAACAGAAGGGAGCTGAAATCGGTTTTATTTCTTTGGAAAATGTTTTGCAAAATTGGACTTTGAAATGATTTTTCATACTGTTTTAGAATTTACAACTGGGCTTCAATACAAATTATTGGGGAAAAATGTTGGTTTTTTTCCTTTAAATTTTTATCCCCGCAATAATTCCGGAATTATAAGAGAAAACACTTGAAAGGAGTAAGTTGTGTCATTTTACTAGTTAAAATAATAAGTTAGAGTTATGTTTTTTTTAAAGATATGTGAGAAACTTAAACTATTTATACTGTGTTAAGAAAGAATAATAATTCATATTAAATAATTTAAAATCATAATAAACCGTATAATTTGTTAAATTCACTAGTTTCCGTGATTAAATTAATATCTTTCAGTTAATTAAGGTTTTTAGTTGAGATAAAAATGTCAGTGTCACGAGCAGGATCCGAACCCACGACCTTAGGCTTGATACGCCGCTGCACTACCACCAGAGCTGCCGGGATTTCGATCCACTCGGACGCTAACTTCCAATCTCAACCCAACCTTTTGACTTTAGTCCCTCCTTTCTGCCATCAAGTTCGTGGGTTCGTATCCCGCCTGTGACACTGGCTTTTTTATCCGAATTAAAAATCTTAATTCATTGAAAGATATTAATTGGCCAAGCGGACTACGAAAACGATTGAATTTAATAAGTTAAAATGTATAGAAAATTTCATAACAATAGAAAATATACAATTAACAGTTTTTTTGTGTCTCTGACGGAAATATGACCGTCCAGAGTAGATATGCTGATGTAAGACTAAATAAAACATACTGAAACTCAAAAATGAAATGAGGGAAATAACGGAAACAATCCGGCCCAAAACAGTGCAGATATGGGGGTGACAACGATCGACCCAAGCTGCAAACACCCCCCACCCTCTGATTTAAAAAGGAAATCTTTCATTTTAACAAAATAATAAACTTTTTTATAATTTATAAATTTCATAAGGAATCGGTGTTCGCACTTCGATTCAAAATGCACAGTTAGTATAATTACTGAGTATAGCATCAGGATCTTGTCTGAGTTTATTGGGTGGTTTTTCTTTCAATGAAGGTTCAGTGCCGGGTGAATACAATTTTTTTTATTTGGGAGCCACCTTGTAACGTACTTTCACAGATTGGGACGAAAACTGTCTTACGATCGGCAGACAAATTGTTCAAATTTTACTTTACGTCTATTTATTCTATTTCGATTTTTTTTCGCGATTTCACGCAAATAGTTGTGAATCTACACGGCTTCCATTCCCAACGGCGATAAACTATGCAAATTCGTCGGCCGATGGGGCCGTATATTAAAACGGAAGTTGCCGTCTAGGGCAGGAGGATATCTGGCGTGTATCCAATAGAAATCCGCTGATAAGGCCTAAACTTTCCTATTTAAACCCCTATCTCGACGAGTGGCCTGGAACGAGATGTCGCCGATTGTATAATTGAATCCGCTCTCATTCGCCACGATTTATTTCTAAAGGCGTGGATCGACTTTATTTTACTGAAAGCAATACAACGAGAAGAATAACTGAAATAAAAATATATATTTGTGTCATTGCCCAATTCATATCAATCTTCATTCTATGAATCTACCCTTAAAGGAAAAAGAAACCTGGTAGTAAGTTTGTCGGTAGAACACTATCAGATGTAAAGTTCAAATGGTCAGCCTTAAAAACGTGTCCTGGGACTGATTGTCTCGAGTCAATACATCTTTTTAAATTTTGTTTATCATGCACGAGAATTTGTTAATCCGTGAGATGCGAAAAGCATTCGTTTTTGTGTTTCGATATTTATATTCGAAGCAGCGTGGTACCCACTTACGCTACAACTTTCAACGATAATTCTGAAAATATCCGGCAGCCGGTAGGAAACGTAACAAAAGGATGGAAGGAAGACGAAAAAGAGGAGACGGCGTGATAAGGGGTATTCACGATCTTTGTGTTAACTCTGTTCGATCGAGAAAAATGACGTAGAGATGTAAAATTCTGCTTGTTAATATTGCTCGATCTAAAAGGCCAGGGCCAATGTTAGAGGTTAGGTCGAAAAAGTAGTGACATTGCTATCCGTTAGGGCGTAGGTGGCCAACATGGCAGCCATTTAACAGCTGTTTTTTGTTTACTCGTATTTTATTCCCAAATACGCATTAATTAAATCAGCCTAATAAATTTATTTTCTTAATTTATGAACTGTCCTTATACTTTCATTCATAACAAATACATCCCATATCCTATAAAGTTGTAGGCTGTTAGAGGTTAGGATACAAGTTAGGCATGTCGGCGAGAATTGAAGAGTGCCATTTGTTAGTACTTTTCGAGTGTACAGAAACCATTTTGAATGAAAAAGTTTATTTTCCTCTTTTTGATTAACATCTGGCATCTTACAATGTAACACAATGCAAACATCAACAAGCCTTCAAGGACTGTTATAGCTTTATTACTGGTTCTACCAGTCGCCACGACCAACTTTGAGGAAAAATCAACGTTGAATGTGCTAAGAAAAGAAAGAGGCGTTCACGAAAGCACGGTTTTAAGCCGAGAACTTGCCCAGGCAGATTCTTTGGCCAGCAGAAAATAAAGAAAATCAGTTCAATTTTTTCCTCTTCCAAAAGCAAGTAGTCGAAAGAGCTAATTGGTTGTTTAAATTATACTCTTTGATGATATAACAAATGAAAGTAAAATTAATTTTTGATTTTTTCTTAAAAGCAAGGTTTTAAGCCGAGATCTCGCCCGAGCAGATGCTTTGGCCAACCACGGATATAAGTACCATAGGTACACTTAGCCAAGTTCTGTGAATTAGCACAAGCAGTTTACGGCCACCACAAGTCTCTGTTTTCTAGAAAAAAAGTCATTTAACGGTCCCTTGATAGGTAGTCAACTGTAAAAGGTCCATAATGAAAATGTAAGCTCTGAAATAGTCATAAGAAAATTATGTGAAAAGCCTGGTCTCTAGATATCCTGCATCAGGTTTTCTACTACTGGAGAGGTGTCGAGTTGAAAGGCGAGTATTCGCAAATCTGCATGTCGCTTGGAAACATGAGGTAGGAACTATTGAGTGACGGTTTATTTTGTAGTAATCAGACTACGCGGTAACAGAACTATTCCAAGGTCCAGCTACTGTTACACTGGGAATGGGATCGTAGGTGGCCGTGGTGACATCCCCGGCGAGTACTTAGAGGAGTGGCTGTCTTCTATCTGTGACCTTCGCACGAACCTTGCGTATGACCATCATTATTCACCCGGCCTCACGAGATACGAACGGACAATCGACGTGTATAGCGTTTATGACGTTCAGACTATGCTGATGGAGTCCCGCGAATGCGTGAGTAGTGGCGGATAGAAATGGGTGGTGAAACGGTTGCTCCTCCTCGAGTATGATTTGCACATAGGACCTTAGGCGGTCTCTTCTTGGGGGTGGTTAGCAATTCCATTTTAAACTAAATCGCGACCGGAGCGGATCCGGTAGTTCCTACATTAGAGAAGCTACTACTACACTGCGCTGATAGTTAGAGTGGGCATCTCTATCTAGCGGCAGACCAGGCTGATGCATTTCGGCCCTTTGCGCGCGGCATACGGTCTGATGCTGAAGCGAGGAGCGAGGTTGTCTTGTGCTGCGCATGTAAACCCATCTGTCGTATGAGGAGGTGCGTCAGCTCCCATCTTGAAAATCAAAACGCCCGATAAGGCCAGAAGGGCGTTAAAGATCCTACATTGTCCTTTTAAGAATGTCCGAGTATACGGGAAAACAATAGATGACAGAGATGCTTGGAGAAGACGTACAGAACGATTTGCTTTATATGCGAAGCGTGAGTCACAGCCCTTTCAAACATAGTAATGGCATGGGGTGGAATGAACGCCCATGCCTCGTACCGAACTGATTATCATTCAGAATGGATGTTTGCACTAATTTACATAGGGGAAGTTCTTCTGAATTATGTGGTACCTATCGGTCCGTTTATTGAGGGCAACTTCGCGTTAATTCATGACAATACTAGACCGCAAATAGCTCGAGTTCGACCCATTACTCGGAGATGTAGGAATTACCAGATTGAATTGGTCAGCCATTGTCCTGACATGAATCTTGATGAACACTTATGGAGCTTGATAAAGAAAGGATTAGACATCGTTCGCCGCCTCTGAGGAACGTCGAACAGATCCAAACCGCTCATATTGAAGAATGGGATTGAAAAAACGAAATCGGGTCGTTTATTCACTGGAAATCTAAGAAACCTATGACCCTCCGAAAACCTGATTTCGTTCCATTTTCTTTACGTCAAAATAATTATGTTGTAATACATAACGATAAAAATACATATAGTTTCAAGTAAACAGCAAAATACGAGGTCCAGTTTTTTTGTGTTTGTTTTTGTATTGAAATAGCAGGTTCAATAAACATATACCAAAACAGTCTATTTGTGCCTATTTTATGCAGCAATGGTATATAAGTTGCTATGTTTGAATATCTACAGATATGATGGTAATTTGTCAACACAGCCAAGAAATCTCTCACAAACACAAATATCGACTGTGGATTATTCTCATAATTATTCAGATATCGTGAGATGCGGTCTGGTGTGATGTAGGTATCAGAAAAATATTTTCTTTATAGTGCCATCGTTTCGACCTTTTATTGAGATCATCTTCAGGGCCTTGTGTTGTCTACATTTCAGCAAAAAAGTTCTCTGATTGATGGCCGATGCGTGTTTCTTCTCATTGTTGGCGATGTCCTTCAGAATACTTTTAGCTGTGTGTCCGTATGTAGATGAAATTTGTTCGTAGAATCCCATAATCTTCGTTCTTCTATTGTAGAAATGTGTAGAGATTAGTAACCGTTAACGGATAATTATTCAGATATCGTGAGATGCGGTCTGGTGTGATGTAGGTATCAGAAATCACACCAGACCGCATCTCACGATATCTGAATAATTATCCGTTACCGGTCACTAATCTCTACACATTATTCTCATAGTTTTATAAAAATGTATAATTAAACAATAGTTCAAGATTATTTTAAAATATACACAACGCATATTTCAAAAAATGTATGCGTGCAGAACTTTTTATTTTGCGAATTTAATGACCTCGTGCAACTTTGTTAATGCAATACGTTGATTTCTACATGTAATCAACTAATGGAAGTCATGCAAGGTAGTAAAGTTATATTCATGATGTTAAAATATTGTAACTCTGTTCCTCTTAGTCTAATTAAACCTTGGCTTTTATGTCGAGTTTTTTAAATTTTTTTATTTAGTTAAGACTGTGAAAAAACCATCATCGCATTCCTAACTCTAGAATGGGTCTTTTTTTATAAGAACCGTTCTAGTATTTTTATGAACCCCTACTCAATCCACCTTGAGGCGAAATATTATTTGTTATATATATAAATTAATTTTATTTTAATTTTTAATTCATTACGAACGTAGGACTCTCTCTTTTGTTTTCTCTCCTGTTTCACTGATAGACTTTTTAACCTCACTATTGAAAAAAAAATCTATATGTAATCGAATTTTTCTAAAGAGACATGATGAAATATTCAATCGGTGAATCCACGTAAAAACGGGTTCGTTTTAAAATCATCGGGATACCGTAAAAAACCTCTCTTCTAGAATCAGTGTTGCCCGCAGTGTTGCCAATGCAAGGTTTGAAATGAAAAACGGTTAATCTATTTGTACTGCAATGAGTAGACGTATTAACTTTAATAATTGATTTTTGTTTTGTTCTCCAAAGATCTACCTATTATTGCACATAAGAAATATTTGCGTTAAGTATATTATTATACTATTAATCCATTTACGTTTTAGTGGTCATTTGATCAAGTTACTTCTTACAATTAATTATTCTTTCTTGTGTAAAGTGTTGGTTGAGATAAAAAGTCAGTGTCACGTGCGGGATTCGAACCCACGATCTTCGACTAAATACGCCGCTGCTCTACCACTTGAGCAATCGTTACCTCGATCCTTTCAGGCCCCAACTAGAGTTTAGAAAAGTAATACTTCATTTACTTATTAAATTTACGTTTTAGTGATCATTTGACCAAGTCGCTGCTGTCAATTATTTATTCTTTATATGTAAGGTCTTAGTTGGGATAAAGTAAGATCGTGGGTTCGAATCCCGCTCGTGACACCGACTTTTTTATCTCAACCGAGACCTTACTTAGAATAGTTATGTATATATTGAGAAAAATTTCCGTTTGCTTATTTTCAAGTATAGCAGTGAGAGATACGACAACAACAGAAAATAGTCGAACGATCAGTTTCGATCAGATATTAGGGGCGTGATGAGCGATGTTTTTGGCCAGCTTTGATTTTGTTTCCCTCTCTCTGCGCTAAGACGAAATAAATGTCAGGAAGACTGAAGGAAGTTTTAATACAATACACCGCTTCTCTTCTCTGCAGCATTAATTAAGAAAGAGGGAAAGAGGGTGAGGTGGCTCAAAGGAAGTTGGCTCCTTATTCACTCAACCATTCCGCTTGAGCCCTTTATTGCTATACGAAGGCCCTTTATTAGGGCGATATCCTCTCTGTTTTGAGCTCATTTAGACGGTAAACCCGGCCTTGTGGGACATCGGTTAAAACCCTTTCGTGTTTAAAGCCGATATTAAAAGAGTTTTCTTCCGTCTAAGAAATCGCCTTTTGATTCTTCCCTTAGTAAATAATATCCCGAAAGCTACAAGGGCTGCTGAGGAATTCTTTCGGTAATGGAAGGTCTCCAGCTCCTTTCTGCTAATTGTTCAACTTTAATGTGAAAACTTGAGTAATTATGTACAGTTCTAGTCACAAGGAATTGATAGAAGATAGCTCCTTAAATCTGAGAACACAATTAGCATCAATTATTTAAAGATTTTAACACTTTTGTTTTATTAAATAGCAGAAAATGATAAAAATCTAGTCTGTAAAACTTGTTTCTAAAACAAAGTATTTTTAAAAATAACACTAAAATCTTGTTTATGATTCTTAATGATGAAAAATATGACCTACTAGTGCTAAAAAAGTGGATTAAGCATTTCCTGATGGTTATTAGTAATTACAGTCGAATGATAATCCGGTAGTACAGTAATCCCTTAACATTCGCGGGTTTTCTCTATTCGCGCATGAAGTAAACAAAAAAAAAATTGAATAAGCCTGTAAAGTCAAAAGAGACCTCTATAAGGGACAGTGTAGCAGCGTCTTCTTCAGTGTCGGAAAAAGAGTGTGCCAAATTCGAAACAAAGGGCTGGAAGAAACTGAAAAAGCATTAGGACTATGGATAGAAGACATGGCGCAAAAGAGATAGCCCTTGAGCTCGGCATTGATAAGAGCTAAGGCAAAATGAATGAATGAATGATGAAAATCATATCATATGATTCCAATCTATCATAATGAAAATTCTGATTCCAAGTCCGATTTCCAAGCCAGCAAAGGGCTGTTTGAGAATTTCAAAAAGTCTCAATCTACACAACTTGAAATTAGTTGGAGAAGCAGCATGATAAAGATCACAAAGCAGCGGAACAATTTCCATCCAAAAAATCACAGAAGACAACGGATACCCACCTCAGCAAGTTTTCAATGCTGACTAAACGGGACTTTTCTGGAAGAAGATGCCGAATCGCAGGTTCATTTCAAAAGCAGAAACAACAGCTCCAGGATTTAAGGCGGCCAAAGATCGTATCAACTTATTACTTTGTGCAAACGCATCTGGTGACTGCAAGTTTAGGCGACATTGATCTACAGATCCCAAAACCCAAGAGCCCTTAAGGGAAAAAGTAAAGATGAGCTCCCAGTTTTTTGGAGTTCAAACACCAAACTAGTGCCTTATTACAAAAATGGTTTAATTTCTCTTTCATCAACGAAATAAAAAAAAATTCTATATATAACATAGGAAAATAGACACAACATTCGCGGGTTTAACATTCACGGTAATTTTCAGGAACCAAACCCCAGCGAATGTTAAGGGATTACTGTATTTCTAGGCAAAATACTTTGTTATTTTTGTTTCCAAACATATTTAACTGCCTAACTCTTTCTTTTTTCCTTCTCACATTTGTCTTTATGTATAAATTCTTTTCTTTTTATGTCCCAACTAAACGACTATTGACTATTAGGAGATTCGTTATTTTGTTTGTTGTTACCCCCCCCCTCCTACATGTGATAAATTAAAATACATAAATGTGTAGAGATTATTGACCGTTAGTAGATAATTATTCCGATATCGTGAGATGCGGTCTGGTGTGATGTAGGTATCAGAAAAACATATACTTTTGTCGTGCCAACGTTTCGATCTTTTATTGAGATCATCTTCAGGGCTCAGTTTTTCTCTTCTGTGTAATTGTGCCATTCTTGCGTGTCGTGTTTAGAATACCGATTGACTCTTTGAGCCCTAAAGATGATCTCAATAAAAGATCGATAAAGTTTGCACGATAAAGAAAATGCTTATCTGATACCCACATCACGCCAGACCGCACCTCACGATATCTGAATAAATACATAAATATTATATTTATACCGTTTTCATAATTGACAGACTAACGTACTAACCTTCACTACACCTTAACTAGAGGTGCAAAGATTATGGTGATCATGCCCTTTTCTTTCACACTACTAAATACATACAAATTGTATTGACAAGTGTGTGGTGTTTAGTGTTTAGTTTAGTTAGTCAATGATTATTCGGCGATCATGAGATGCGGTCTTGTGCGACGTAGGTTTTAGAAAAATCATTTTCTTAAACGTGCCTACGTTTCGATCTTCTTCAGAACTCAAAGTGGTTTTCGGTGTAGATGTGTCATTGTTGACTCTCAACACGACAGACACTTAAAAAAACAACACTTCGAGCCATGAAAATGATCTCAATAAAAGAAACGTTGAAAGGATAAAGGAAATAGTTTACATCATATCAGACCGCATCTCACGATCCCCGAATAATTATGTAATTAATAATTCCTCGCGTATACTAAACTATTCTAAATTGTTTGTCAGGCCTGAGGCGTACTCAACAGCACGTCCTTTCACGCATCATCACTCCCGCTAATAAATACATTCATCTGGACAGGCCACTTCGGAACTATAGTACTAGCGAAATGAGTACATACTACAAATATATAACGTACCTATACTAATTTAGTGGGACTGTGAGATGTCGATATTCCATCACAGCCACACCCATGCATACTTCTACGCTCACGCAAATAAATACATTCATAAAAATAGGGGGGATATACCAGGTATGGCAGGCTATATAGCCATATGAATTGATTAATTTTAGGTTATCGCTGTTGTGCTTAAGTACTTTTCATTGGGTCATTGGGAACGCCACACTGTGCTTTGTGCGCCGCACATGAGTCATCTCCTCGGTCTTTTGCCGATGAGGACATGTCCATGTGTTAGGCGGGTATGGCCTATTCTTAATCTTGTAAGTACAATTCTTTCTTTTTGAAAATTTCGGGATCTAAGACTGTCGGTTTTATCAGCTTTAGTTGTTCATGCAGGGCATTCCATTTATTACTAATTACCTGTAACCAGTTTAGAAAGATAATGGATTTAATTTTAATGTAAGCAAACTGAATGGGGTATTAAATTTACCCAGTGGATTTTTAATCTGTATTTGACTTCTTTGTGTTTCTCCTTGTATCTTTTTTTTACGTAGTAACTTTTCAACTCGACTAAGCGTGTTCGCGTTGAGACTGATATACATAATATAAATAGTCTGCCTTCTACATATATGACGTCAACTCGTGGCCGCCTGACGCGGAAAGGTACAAAGGTCCGTTCGGCCTGTGGAAATTAGCCACATTCCGGGTACGAGCCGTAATTATTATGGAGGAGAATTTCCGAAAGCCCGCCGATAATGAGGCCGTGGAAATCTCGTCTGTTAAACACAACCGGTTGTTTTGAATACATTACCACTGCCCAAGGATTCCAGATACATAAAACATGGCCTCCCTCCTTTCCATAGAGCCGAACCCTTTTGTACACAGCTAATACGTAAATTTAGAAATCGAACAAAATTAATACGGAATCGATTTTTACGAACGCGCAATTTACAATCGCTTGTATGCAATATGAATGAACGAGTCTCGTCATTTCATTATTTATTTATCTGTGCGATAATTAATGATTTACGCTGGTCATGCGGAAAATTTCACTTGATTTTATGAAAACATTGGCCGACATTTTTAAATTAATCAGCTAATTTCCTGCCTCAAATTGCTTTTTGTTAATAATAACACGAACATTAATGAAGTTACACGTACGTGATAGCGGTTTAAAAACAGGCTTATTATTATTATATGATCCAGTGTCATGTCATTGTCTTTTTTTCGATGTTACTTTCAAGTAAAAAACATAAAAATAATTTATTTTTCATTACATAATTCTATATGTGTTTTAATTTTGATAATCGTTAATTTCCGAGTTTGCCAATTTCAAAGAAAAAAGTTCACTCCTGTTTATTAGGGCATCTAGAACCAGCTTAGTTTAATATCACAAAAATCGGCGTTTTTTAATTGCTATTGATCCGAGTTCAAGTGATGAACATCCGTTTGGAAAGAATGGCCGGCGAGGTTAAAATGAGTTTAAAGCTGAACCAGGTTCACTTGACCTTTGACGTATAACCAACATTGAAGGAATTTTCTCACGATTCAAATTTTAATGTATGCATTCACACGATAAAAGTTTATTAAATTTTGACTTGAAAACCATTTCTGGAATCAGGAATCTTAAATACCCAAATCTGTCTTTCTTGGGTTTCTTTTCAAGAAGTATACAACCACCAAAATCATTTTCCGTATTATGATATCGATTTCGGGCACCACAACCTCCCATCATCAGTCTCGTTTTCAGTTAGCAAACGTATAAAGGGTACGATAGGCTGATGCCAACGAATTTGATATCAATTCTTGAAAAGAAACCCAAGAAATATTAAAGTCAACAGCCGGAAAGGAAAAGTAGAAAATACACGAATTTGTATTTATTTCTGTACGGAAGATGGCGCAATGCAATCGTCAAGTCTAAGAATCTGCACCGAGAGGAATAAAAAGTGGCCCGTTTTAATATTTTAATTATCTTTTAGATAATCCATTGATTATCTTATAACAATAATCGGTCCATTTTAAAGGATTAGAAGAAAATCAAATGCAAATAAAAATTTCCACATGTGTATATAATCGGAATTTGTAAATAAATCTTCAAAAAATCAATATCGTCATTGTTGGTTTTTCTGGAAAGTTTCTTTTTAACGTTCCGGTGGTTCGATTTGTTTTTAAGAGCACAACTTCTAAGTTTCAAATTGGTTTGAGTCATGGTTTTCAGTGATACAGATTGGTAAAAATCACAGCATTCCCAGAACAAATGTCCGGAGAGTCTTCCGTTGTTTAGGGATGGTTAGGAGGAGTTTTTGAATATAAAAAATGCACTCCCGCAAGCGGCATTTATCTATACGGACGAATCAAGGAGCTCCAGAGGCGAGGGAGCTGCGTCTATGTGTGGCCCTAACAAATTTCCTTTCTCTCTACATCATTTCTATAGCAACTATAGCGCTGAGCTACTAGCAATACGGAAAACTCTAAACTCTGATGACAATAGTAGCTATGTGATTTGCTCTGATTAAGAATCAGCCTTACATGCCTTGGAACACCCCTATTCAGATGATCCTGGTATGCAGCAGGTACTGGCGTCACTGGAGAACCTCCAACTGCAGGGAAAGAGCGTTTACTTCGTCTGGGTTCCTGGACACGTAAATATTAAAGGAAACCATTTGGCAGATGAAGCTGCAAAAGTAGCAGGCATTACAGTCCTTCAAATCAAGAACGTTCCGAAGGATGATATGTCTGTAGTTTACAATTCAAAAGTTAAGGTTCGATGGGAACAGGTCTGAACTAACACATCTGAAAACAAACTTCGGGAAAATAAACAACTCTGTAGATGTATGGTCTACTTCATTCAGAAATAGTAGAAGAGGAGAAATGGTTCTTGCACGGTTGAGGATTGGACACTGTACAGCCACTAACGGTCATTTGATGGGGCGAGATGAACCTCCAATTTGCGAAATGTGCAATCAAATCGTCACAATCAAACATAAACTGCTCATTATATTCAGCTCATAGACGTCTACACTCCATGCCTATAAACATCCAAGAAATGCTAGCCGACAACGATGATAGTATATGTAATTGTAATGTAATATTTCCAGGCGTGGCGGACATGCTGCGTGAGCGCCCGTGGATCTGTGCCGTCCAAATAGCTTTAACAGAGAGCTCCTAGAGAGGGTAAAAGATCCCAAGTGCAACAACCTTATCTCGCCCAATATTGTACATTCGGCCATAAAATGCAGAGTTGTTTCCACCGATTGAGAATTGCAAAGGGCACATAACCCCTCCTTGCCCTTCAGCCAAAGTGCAGAGTTCAAGTTAAGGGCCTCGCAACGGGTTTTTAGTAGCCATCTTAAGTTTAAAAGACTAAGGGAATTAAGGTTCTCTCTCTCTCTCTCTGTAGAGAGTCTTTGAATAACGAAAAGTTAAGCGAGGACTGAGCTCGGAGTAAGCAAGCGTTCCGATGCTGCTCCTTGAATCTAGACAGCAGATCTATAAAGAGATTTGGCCTATCTGCAAGGTTTTCGTAGGTGGGACAGGCTACTTCAAATCTCTGAAAGATCGTAAGCCATACCAGCTAAACGATATATATACCTAACATTAACATAAAACATATTATCGATGTATAGAACCTTTGGCAGACTGCATCGTTCATCCAATACAAAGGCTCTTAACTTCAATGCACTCAACATAAAATAAAATAAATCATTAATTTTTTCTTTATCCCAGATTCCATTTAGCAACCATATTAATTTTTCGTCACTATTATGTACAATAGTTGAGGTGCAATAATTAAACAATTCTGTAAATATTTTATTCTTAAAGACAAATACATTGGGAACTCCCATATTATGTGTGCCAAAGTTTCGTTGACCTTGAAATTGCAGATTGTGCATAATTGAGTGCAGTCAATGAAGTAAGTGATGCGATTATAAAAAAGTCTAACTGCTGCGGTACCCGATAGCCTTAGTTGCACTATAATTCACTGCTTGGCCATGGAAACATTTTGAAGTAAGTAATTTTCTCATAACCAAAGAGAGAGGAAATTCGCCTGAAGAAGGGGTTGAAAACGGAGCCAATGCATCGGTTAATTGAGCAGAGATTATTCTTCCAACGCTCTATAATTTCTCTTTTGTGCTTCGCCACCACACTTACGTCACGAAGAAAAAAAAGGGAAGGTTCATAACTCAAACGAGCCAATATACCATGCAAATGAACCAGCAATATTCTTTACGAAGTGATGAGAAGTTCGTTGCGGACAAAACAGATTCAAACGATCTCTTAAAAATTGATTGAAGCTAACACTTTACTTAACCAGTTTATGACCCTAGTCAAAATTTTTGTGCCAGCAGATTCAAGAACAAACTTAGAGATGGAACAGCTGTTTGTCGTACCTAATTCCCAATTTGTCCAATCCCTCCAGCTGCGCCACAGCCCAAAGTTAAGCGGCATGCAGCGATAACAGACTCAAATAGCCTTCTTTTCGTCGCTAGCGAGTTGGATTTACTTTTAGTAAGAATTTCTTTAATCCAAGAGCTCGTATACTTTTATTAAATGCGTTATTCCTTGCCAAGTTGAATTTACCGGTGCAGCTGAGATGTATGCCCAAGTAAGTGAACGAGTTTACATACAGCAAAGGCTGCGTCTCAAAATATAAAGTTCTTAACTTCTTGCAATTAGGGGACCTTCGGAATACTAGAACTTTAGTCTTATTTACATTTACAGCCAGTTTATTAGTGGAGCAGTAGTCAGGTAAAACATTAAGCAACCTTGCAAAGCATATGGCAATAATACAGATAATAAATAATAATAATAGATACAGAATAAATATACTTTATCTTTCTATCTATTAGATAACGAGTTATTCACTGGGACAATTAGGACCCTTGGTGATTCCGTCCCCCCATTTAGAAAAAGGTCTTCCATTGCTACCAAGATCCTGGAAGGAGACTCAGGAAGGCTTTTGTTTGGTCCCAATCGTGCCACAGCTGAGCTTATCGTTTTATAAGTATGCATATGGTAGAAATGGATGTCAGTTTATTGCAAGGCGAAGACTTTCAGAAGCTGGATTACTTGCGAGAAGGCCTACCACTGGACCAGAAATGTTAGGTTTCGCAAGAAATCACATCAATTCGTCTGAGACTGGGATCGGATAAAAATCTTGTTTTTGGGTGAGCCACGGTTTCGTTTGAGCACTTCTGACGACCAAGAGACGGTTTGGAGAAGAACAATAAAGGAGGACAATAAAACTCACAAAAACATCACTCCGTAGAAAGTGTAGAGGTGGTGGTGGTAGACAATTCTATGGATTGCCGTGGGTTCTCTAAAAGCTGCCCTACAGATCGAAGATGCGTTATCAGAAGCTGTTCCTTATATGATACTAATTGCTGACGGGTTTTATGTAGGCAAATTCAAGGCTACGCATTGCTAGGATGGTTGAGGTCTATTTGGAACAGATTCGATTTTCGGAGTGGTCATGGCGCTGTTACAGAAGTATGAAAATATTCAACAGCCGTACATTCAAAACCTCATAAAATCGATTTTCTCATCCCATTCTTGCATTTTCTTCACTTTCCCTAAGGCAACATTTTTGATAAATTTTTTTACCAGGTTTAATTTTTTAATTTAAAATTAATTTTAACTGATTTACTAAAAAGACGAGAGTGTCCACTTTTTTTTCTCGCAGAATGTAAGACCCCCATCTTCAACTTCCAGTGATGGAGGAGCATCCCGTATCGAAAATAAAAAATACTACTTTTTAACTTTTTAGAAAAATCCATGACATTTCGTGGTCCGATTAACCGAATAATTTCTTTCAATTAATGGTAAGGTTGAGATAAAAAAGCTAGTGTCACGAGCGGGATTCGAACCCACGACCTTCGATTAAATACGTCGCTGCTCTACCACTTGGGTTATCGTGACCTCGATCCACTCGGACACTCCATTTTCATCCCAACCCCACCTTTTTTTAAAATTTTCCCTCCTTTTTTGCTATTTTTCAAATGTGTATTCTGTTTGATTCTCAGCTATAAATAAAATGACCACGGAGAGCTTTAATGAAGGTATACTTCAGTTTTATTTATTAAATTTATTGGTTTTCGTGGTCCGCTTAAACAATTAATATCTTTCAATTAATTATGGTTCTTAGTTCAGATTTAAGTTCTTAGTCAAAAGTCGGATGCGAACCACAACTTTGAAAAGTGGATGGAAGTCACTATAGCTCCAGCGGCATATCTAGCCGACGGTCTTGGGTTCGAATCACGCTCGTAGCACTGATTTTTTCATCTCAACTAAAAACCTTAAGTAATTGAAACTTTGTAAAAATGTTTATTCTATTTTCATTAGCCTTTTATAAGTTTTGCGGATTGATGACAAGTTTGCCAAAATTGATTGATAGCGATTCATCGAAAATGAAAACTTTTGCAATTAATACAAAGCGTAGTTTTCCTTTTTCTTTCAAACCGTATTGAAACGTATTAAAAGAATGAAAGGGAAGCACTTTTCCGGCTTCGGTCCTCTTCCTTTCGGAATGAAGTCCAATGGCAAATTGGAACGGGGCTTAAGAACAATCATTCAAGGCGGAAAAGAGCTTTTCAAAACTCGGCGATTGAAAGAAAGCCCCCCTCCCCCCAAGTCGAAATCTTCTGTTTATGTTATTTGGTCCGGAAAACCCATTTCCAGCGGTGGAAAACAATGTTGAACCCCGCCTCCACGAAGAGGAGACTGGCTTTCGGCAAAACAAGCCAAAACCAGCGGTAACGGGGCAGCTAGTGTTGAAACCGGTCCAAGAAAAAGCCCGGGGATTTGAACAAGCCCGGGCCAAGCGGAAAAGTGTCGAGTCCGTTTAGTTTTACAAAACGGATAAACAATGTTTTCCTATATAAATTTTATAGTCGAAACGTCTTAATTAAATTAATTGAACGTAAAACACACATGACAAAAAAATAAGCACAAACCTGTTTTGAATTCTTTTACAAATAAAGAAAGACTGATGATCAACAATAAGCATTATCTTACCAGGCAAACGAACAAGAAAAGAGCATATCGAACGGAATCATTACGACCTACAAATCACATCGTTATCAAAGTTTGGCGGACATAATATAATGAATTGCTCATTAATTTTATTGAAATACCCCAAGATATTTTTATGCTAGTTTGTATTATACGGTTGTGAACACTTCCGACACAAAAATATTGTTATTATTTTCTTTTGGTGTTTTTTGGACATCTATCTACTTAGTTATTTTAGATATAGACACAAATTATACATTATTTATTTATATTGTTGGCGGGAGGGGCTTTTTGTGTTTAATAGCGTACCTCCCAATCCGTTTCCATAAATTAAAAAAAAAATTGGGGTTCTTTGCTTGAATGTAAATTAGAGAGAATCTATAGACAATTAAAATTATAAACAACCAATGTCGTAATTATATTTATACATTAGTTTGAGGTACTATTACAATTACAGTAAAATTCTTAATTATGTATAAATGGTTGGCCAAGAGAAAGTTAAACGTTATTGAACAAAGTAAATTAAAACATAATATACTTAAGTTCAAAACAAGGTTTTTTTTTGTTTACTCAGCTGATGTATTTCGGTATATATCAACTTTTCCTGGTTTCAGCTGGTTCAACTCAAGGTAGCGGTAGATGCGAGGTCTATAACGATCCAGATGGTCGAGGTTCAGGTGATGCCTTCGCCGAGGTTATCAAATTTACACAACTGGTGTTCACGTCGCGACAATAGTTTTAAGGTTAGGGGAGCGAAACAAAAATTATGGGTAGGTGCCTCTCACAACACTGCACTGCCTCCAAGCGAAAAAAACAGGCCCACTAAATCTTGCTTGTTTTCAGGGCCAACCGTATTTTAATTTCATTTGTATTAACTATAGATGTTTTTAACATATGGTGAACTATAAATATCCTTTTTTTTTTTTTTTTTTTTTTTTTTTAATTTTATAGGCAAAAAACCAGCTTGGGCTATCATTGCCTTTATGTTACTTGTGTGTTAATGTAGTGTTCTTGTTATATATAGCTGTATAGTTTTATTTTTTTTAAATAATCAATGACTTTGTCAATCATTTGCTGTTTATCTTGTACGAGTTGTTTAAGTGGGAGGTGTAAGGAAGATGTGTAAAACCGTTGGCAGTTCCTTGGGGGGCACAAGACGTGTTCGACGGTTAGGCGTTCACTACACAGGCAGACAGGAGGGTCAGTACCTTCCATCAAGAATCCATGTGTCATTCTTGTATGTCCAATTCTGAGACGGCAGATGATGACCTCTTCTCTTCTCTTCATTTGATAGGACGTTTCCCAGGGGTGAATGCTGTCTTTTATCTTTTTTAGTTTGTTGTCTCCAATATTCATCCATTCAGTTTCCCATTTTTTTTAATATCTCTTTTCTAAAGGTTGAAACGAGATCCTTTGCACACACGGGTTGCTCAGATTCTGGTAAGCTCAGGGCTGTTTTAGCGGCAACGTCTGCCCGTTCGTTGTTTTTTATTCCTATGTGACTTGGAATCCATACAAAGGAAATAGAAGTGTAGTTCTCCCACACTTTGTTAACCAGGGGGTTTCCGACATCATAACTTTTAATGGTTTGCAGGGCACTGTAGCAGTCACAAAAAAGAACAACCGTATTATGGTTCAGTTGGACATCTGTAAGTGCTCTGGATATGGCCATCAGTTCGGCATTGAATATACTATACGTCGAGGGTAGTCTCAGGCTATATTGTCGGTTTCCGACGACAAATCCCCATCCTACTTTATTGGCCATCTTCGATCCATCTGTATAAATGTTAAGCGAGTCACTATTTGTAGCCACTATTTCTAGGTATCTTTGGTTTAGTTCGTATTTGCTGGTCGATTTTTTTGGATATTCGGATAAGGTAAACTCAAATTTTATGTTTGGCAACAGCCATAGAGGATATTTTGTAAAGGGGTTATTGCTTAAAAATTTTCCTATTATGTTTCTTGATGAGATGTAAGTTTGGGCTCTATAAAAGAATGGGGTTTTATGTCGTGGGTGTCTTTCATAAAAGGTTGTTAGGTGGGGTTGGGTTTTTATTATGTATAGAGAATGATGGGGGTTTGACTTAATTTTGGAGAAGAAGGAAACTGTTTGAATTTGTCTCCTCATGGAAAGACTCAATTCTCCTGTTTCAACCATCAAGCTATTGATCGGGCTGGATTTAAATGCTCCTGTGCTAAGTCTGAGAGCTCTATGATGAATGGGGTCTAGTTTTTTTTCTATAAATATCCGAACAAAACTAAATAAAATAATAAATAAATTCAACCACATCTAATATTAAATAAGTACATTTTTTAAAACTATTTATTCCGGCGCAAACATATATTTTACTTAAACTTTATTGAAATCTGGCGGGTTTTTTTATCAGAATGTTTTTTTCTAATTTTTATCTTCATCCCTCCCCGATTTATGTAGGCAAGTAAAACCCCTCGTATTTCTTTGCCTTTTGCTCTCATTTCAATGATGTCATTGCATAATTTAAAATAGGGCTGATCGTATGTAATCATTAATGACTTTTACTCTTTTGAAAAATTGCTCTGTCCTATTAGCTTCTGTTCTACTTTAATTTTTTTCTAATTTCATTACACACTTAGTTTTTTCAATTTATTACCTGGCTTTTTTAAATAGATTCTTTGTTAGTTTGAGTTCAAGTATAAATTTTTTTGGAAATGAAAAAAATAGGACTGAATAATAACAAATTTAATAAAAAACGAACTGCTCAAGTGAAAGATTATAGAAATGTTGGTCAAACAATGATTTTTTATTGATATTCTTTTTTTTCAAATCAGTACTGCTAAAAATTTACAAAGTGAAAAAGCACGACAAAAATATATTTTATTCAATAGTCTATTATTATGGACAATTATTATTGTATATTTCAGTAAGACGATTGACGTTGAAAATTGGTAGAGATACGCTACGAAAACGTTGGCAGATATTCTAAAAGTAAATATTTGAAAAGGTAAACTGTACGTCGAGGGCTCGGTGTCGGAGAAAATCGTGAATAAAAATCCTTATTTCTTTTTGCAGGAGCGACTTAGTCATGTATATTTAAGCTACACAGTGCGCATTTAACCGTGATTAAATCTTGTAAAAATCGAAAGCTTGTTTCTTTGTTCAACAATTTTTTTTCTGTTTGACATCCATCGGCCGTTTTCCCGAGGGGTGTTTTTCTCGAATTGTGTAAACACGCCGTTCTAAAACAAAGATATTTCGTTTGGTTTTTACCTCCGCTCTCGCTTAAAATATCGACCCTCATCAAAGATTCACGCTCCCGACGTACTTGCTTTTAATTTGTTTAAAAATTTAAATTTAAAAATTAAACGTTTATTAGTATGGATCAGATAATAAATTACCCTCTAATGGAAGATTAATGTAATTAAATTATATAGAAAATTCATAACTAATGTTATTCTTAAATTATTTATGATAACTTACTGTACATACCTACTAACTTTTTCATTTCAACCAATACCTTACATAATGATTAATTTTTTTCAGTTAATTAATCATTATGTAAGGTATTGGTTGAAATGAAAAAGTTAGTTTCAAGAGCGGGATTCGAACCCATGACCTTCGGCTAATACGCCAATTGAGCTATCGTGGCTTCGATCCACTCGGACACAATCTTCCCACCTCAACCTACTTTTTGAGTGAAAATATACTTCGTTTTACTTCCTTCCAATTGATTAATCCTTATGTAAGGCATTGCATGAGATAAAAAAAAGTCAGCGTCCGAACCGGCTGGGATGAGGAGGTGGGAAAATAGGGTTCGAGTGGATCGCAGTCACGATATCTCATGTGGTAAAGTAGCGCCGTATGTAGCCAAGGGTCAAGGGTTCGAATATCGCTAATGATACTGACTTTTTCATCTCGACCAAAAACTTACATAGAAATAATAATTAATTGAACGAAGCAACTTGGTCAAGTGACGAGTAAAACGTAAATGGATTAATATATATATATATATATATATATATATATACATAATTTTTTATGTGCAATAATAAAGTTATATTTCAAAATAGAAAGAGGGAAACAACTGGACAGATCTTTAGAGAGCGAGTCAAAAATTAAACAAAGAAAATCAATTTTAATAAAATTAATACATCTACGTATTTATACAAGTAGATTAATTGTAACAGTGGTTGTCCCTCCATCCCTTGCTTTGGCAACACTGCGGGCAACACTGATTCCGTGAAGAGAAGTTGTTTAGGGTTTCCGAGTGTTTTTAAAAAAAAAAAGTTTTGAATATTTTATCAATTCTGAAATCTGTAGAAAAATTTGATTACATATTTAATTTTTTAGGGAGAGGGGGGTTGGGAGGGAGGGAGAGAGAGACAGAGAGTAAGAGAGAACAACAACAATGTCTTATATAAAGATTAATTAACTGAAAAACTTTATTCAGTGAATCCGACCACGAACTCTAATGAATTTTCCAAAATTGTTGGATAATTAAATAATCTCTTTTCGAGCATAGTTAGGTGCACTTAAAATCTAAGATAGTGCAGGTCACCTGGCACCGTGTTTCGCTCACACATCGGATTAATTGTGTGTCCTTCGCCGTCAGTGTTATGGTTCAATTCCACTACGTTCCTACGTCCTGATATTGAGAATCGGTTCACCTATAACCTCTCTCCCGTTCCATGTGGCCGTACTTTATCCCTAACCGCGAAAGGATGGCCATAAAGGATAGGATAAGGAGAATGAGGGAACTAATGTCCGCAATGATGTAAGCGCTTATTGTACCCTCACGCATACAGCTCTACGATCACATATTTTACCCTAAATTAGGGACTTAGGATATGCCACCATGAGGGTCTCATGTAACACCTTACAGTTCGTCACGTTTCGACTGCCACCTGATGTAAGGCTGACGGTTCGTAGGCTACAGTAACCTACAAGACAATCACCTCACAAAATCTACCAGGCTATGCTTTATAATGTAGTATTCTATACTTTTTATGGTTATGACTAATGCAAATGACTACTCCCTGTTCCCTCTTCTTTCTGCGTTAAAATAATTAATGTCCAAGTTACTGTAAAAATTGAGAGTAAAAACAGTTCGCTTCTATCTAAAACAGATGAAATGTTGAATTTTGAAAATCAGTTAACGCCTTCTAAAAGAGGCCATCTCCAAGCTAGATATAAAACGGAGTCTAAAGTTGCAACCCGATTAAATCGGCACAGAAAGGGCGCGCTTTGAATTATTTCGGAATTTCAGGCCGGGAGGCATCTTGGAAAGAGGGTAAGCCGTAAAAAGCGAGGGCACAGCTCAAAATTGGAGGGCCCCGGGAATCGTGGAACGGGGAGGTCAACTATTTAGCAATAGCACGGACCATCGCCCCCGTAGATTGCCCCTTCCAAATGGCGAGGCTGAGGGGTGGGCAAAGGAAAGGATCGGCATTCCTCAGAAGAGTTCTTTAATGGTGTGAGGCGCCAATGCGAAAAAGAGAGTAATAGTATTTAAAAAAGGGAGCGAGGGAGAACGATGAAGCACTACAACTAAAGGAACACTTTGACCAACAAAATAATTCTCTATGCAAAATCCTCATCCTCTACTTACTTTATACATATACTTTTATACATATCGTGACTAATGACTAAATTAGCCACTTACTACCAATCATGACTAACGTTCTGAGTGATCAATCATTAATCATTAGACATGACTAATTTTTGCCCAACACTGACTTGATATTCCTCGGAGTGGGGTTACGAACAACTTCTTCCTTTCACGCTAATAAATTATTTTTACTCTCCGGATGTCACACAGTCCCCTCAGAGTACTCGATATTCCTCGGAGTTGAGTTATAAGCAACCCATTTCTTTCACGCTAATAAATTACATATAGTCCAACACAGTCACAACACATAAAACTATATACATTTAACAATCCCTATTGTTCTGAGATGCCGGAAAAACCAAGACTACGCAAAGGTCCGACGATATGCTCAAATATTTTCTATACAATTCTTTATGATTCACCAATTTATATATTAATTTTCATTTTTACATAGGCAATGATTTTCTCTTAATATATTTATATACTGTGCATGTATATTTGAAATTATATTAATTGATGTTGTCTATTTTTATATTATTATTTGAAATATTTTTTTCTATTGTTCTTTATCTATTTACCTCAACGATTACACTGGTGTTGTTAGTGACCCCTCGGTGTTTTTTTTTATTTTTTTGTTTATATTTAAATTTATTTTTAAATATATTGGCAGCACGTATAAAGTTATTCTCTCCTTCATTCAGTTTCAAGATTTCTTGATAAATTATAAATATAAAAAATAGGCCCTCGTTAATTTCTGTTATAGTTACAGTCGTCCTTTGAAAGGAGACATCTGGCAAATGGTTTACTACCTGGTGCCTTAATCAAATAACGTCCCCTCTCTGATTAACTGAAAGCTATTATAAAATCAGTTGAAGATCGTCAGGGGTGACAAACCGAGTTAAAAGTGAAGGGCTACGAGAAAGGATTGCGCTTCTGGCAAAGTGACAGTTGATTCTATTTACCCTGCAATTACCTGGAAGGGGACGCCAGCAGGATCTGATTTTATCTAATCGGCAAAAAGATGTTTTCCCTGTTATCAACCGATTTCTTGTCAGATCCAGTCTTTAATCTCGGTTTAAATAATGATAAATTATTATAAATTTTTCCACTTGGGTTGTTTAATTTTTGCTACGAGCGTTAAAGACTCATCAATCGTTCAATAGATTCTTTGCCTCTGAACGTAAGGATCTCTGACGAGTCCTCCAGTGTCTTTTTCATCTGCGCCATTGAAATCGAGCGGAATTTCAAACTAATTAAAACGACTGGATTGTTCACGAGTCGAGGGCTTCTTCCGGTCAGAGAATCGCTCCCTGGAGGCGGCACCTGACAAAGGAACCCTTTCGCCTTTTCAACTTCTCGCCTTTTATCGACCTCCTAGAAACCCTGTCGGGCCCTCCATCAGTCATTCTCTGTTGTTACTTTGGAGTACAGGAATTGGTGATCAATCGACTTAAAATCAAGAGCGGTAATATTTTATGATTTACAACACAAAATGTCTACAACAATTTGTTATCGCAGTGAAACTTGTATTTTTGCAATAAAATTCAAAATATCCTTGTGATATCGTTAAATAATAAACATAGGACGCATAACAACAGTACTATAAACTTCCCGTAAACATGAATCTTTTACTATAAAATTTCAAAAACTAAAAATAGCCATTATTTTAGAAAAAATGGTATGAATAATTTACCCATTTTCTCGCAAATATTTACCCCGAATTTTTACGCTTATCTTTAGCCAACAATAAATCAAAAAGTTAAATAGTAGGATATCGATGGTTTTTGTCGGGCGGAAACCGCCCGATGGGATAATCAAATCCACCCGGAGTGAGGATTTGATTAAAACTTGAGTCTCCGAGAGGTGGAAAATAATGACGTTAAGGGAACAGGTTCCTGTACTTAACATTAAGCATCGTATCAAGTTGCATGCAGACAATAGAACGAGGCTTGAAACGGAGACAATTACCTTTTCCTGTAAATAAGAAGTTTGACGGTTTCAGAGAGTTTACTATCACCGGAAAAATGCAAATTGTTCTATGCTGCAACAAGGCTGGGTGTACATGTGCGCAAAGATAGGCTGGTAAGAAGTAATAGTTTAAAATTAATATTAATTGTTTGAATAAAACATATGCCGTATCATAAGATGAACATTTACGCGGCTAACAAACAAAATACAATTTCAAACTTAATAGAAACTAATTATTTAGTAATCGTGGAAGCGGTCCGGTATGACGTAGGTTTTAGAAAAACCTTTTCTTTATCGTGCCAACGTTTCGATCTTTATTGAGATCATCCTCAGGGCTGAGATTTATAAACAGTGTAAAACAAATACATGCAGTATGCGAAAAAAAAATTTGTTGACTCTGAAATTTTCTAACACTGTATAAATTAATTTTTTTAACTTAAGTTTTCTAGAAATGTACAAATTCACTTTTTGAACTAAAGTTTTCTAAAATTTTTTTAATCTAATTTTTTTCTGAAAAGTTTAAAATTATTTTTAGTCTACATTTTTCTACCATTATATAAATTCATTTTGCAATCTAAAATGTTCTCATATTCGATAATTTTTTATCTAAAATTTTCTAGAATTGTATAAATTCGCTTTTTTCAGTCCAAAGTATTCTACCATTTTTTACCTAATTTTTTCTGAAAAGTATAAATTCATTTTTTAATCTAAAATTTTCTAGAATTGTGCAAATTAATATTTTTTAATCCAAAGTTCTCGACAATTTTTTTAATCTAATTTTTTTCTGAAAAGTATAAATTCATTTTTTTAATCTAAAAGTTTCTAGTATTGTATAAATTCCTTTTATCATGTAAAATTTCCTAGAATTGTGCAAATTAGCATTTTTTTCTAGAATATTTTTAATCTAATTTTTTTCTGAAAAGTAAAAATTCATTTTTCAATCTAAAATGTTCGCACATTCCATAATTTTTTTTATCTAAAATTTTATAGAATTGTATAAATTCACTTTTTTAATCCAAAGTTTTCTAGCATTTTTTATCTAATTTTTTTCTGATAAATATAAATTCATTTTTCAATATAAAATATTCTACTATCCTATTATTTTTTTAATCTAAAATTTTTTAGAATTGTATAAATTCACTTTTTTTAATCCAAAATGGTATATCATTTTATAATTTCGAGTTTTTAACATAAAATCAAACTTAATAGAAACTAATTATTTATAAATCGTGAGATGCGGTTTGGTGTGACGTAGGTTTCAGGAAAACATTTTCTTTATCGTGCCAACGTTTCGATCTTTATTGAGATCATCGTCAGGTCCTGGGATTTACAAACATTGTTTAAGTTTAACAAATACATGTAGGGTGAGGAAAAAATGGAATTTATACAATGCAAAATATTCATTTTTATATTCAATCAAAGTATTTCTACTCACTCAAGTTCAATCAAAAAATTTAGAAATATCTCCGATATAATCGGTTTGCCACACCACTATAGCAATTAAAATCTTGCGTAGGACCATTAGGAATGAAAACACAAAACTTCCTTCTACAACCTTTCCAGAAGTCCCCTTCATCAGGTCTTTGAAATAATAATCAACACTTATTTGGAGATGGCGAGATGCGGTCTGGTGTGGTGTAAGTTTCAGAAAAACATTTTCTTTATCGTGCCAACGTTTCGATCTTTATTGAGATCATCTTCAGAGCTCAAAGTGTTTTCTTTTCTGTTAGATGTATCATTTTTTTGTGTCATGTTGAGAGTGCCCACGTTTTTCTGAAACCTACATCACACCAGACTGCATCTCACGATATCTGAATAATTTTCGATTAACGGTCCCTAATCTCTACACATTTAAGAAAAACATTTTCTTTATAATGCCTACGTTCGGTTTTTTTTTTTTTTTTTTTTTTTGAGATTATCTTCAGGGAGGTCTAAATTTTACAAATATATGTAGAGAAAAAATGAATTTATACAATGCGAGAAAAGTTTTGGATTCAAAAAAGGCCCTGAAAATGATGTGCAATATCTAGTTCTAGATGAAGAACCATAAGAAAATTTGAATTGAACCTGGCAGACTTTACTACAATAGTTTAGTGCAAATATTTTATTGTCAGTGAAATTAATGTTCGGAATGACTTTTTCCAATTTAATCAGCATCAAATGTCCGTTGTTAAACGTTAATGAGTTGCTAGACAGTACTGTAAATCTATTTTGTAACTATGCAGAGAATTAAAAAGATTGATCTGTCTGTAGTTATATTAAACTCATTTAAACTGTAGCTGAATGAAATTAGGACACCTAAAAATAAATAAAGTAAATGGTGTATAAATCTGCTAAGAGTCCTCAGAAGTTTTATCTTTATTGCAAATTACGTTCGATTGTGTGAAAGGATGCCGTCCACAATAAAATTCCACCTTCGTTCACCACCCCCGCATCGGTCCCCTTAAACTCCCTCATCATGGTCTAAACCCTTTGGGGAAAAGTAGACAGAAAGAAATAAAAGGCAAAATTAAATCGGCCCAGAGTGAAATAAGAGAAAGGACCTCTTTGTACCAAGTATGTTAGCCGAGTTGTTTGCGGCCGGTTTGTGATCTTTCGCCGATCCTGAATGGACTGAACCGGGGGGCCGGAGGAGAGCCGTTCAGTCTTCTTGATCCGGAGGATCCAATATCCCTAAACTGGGCCTTTTACTGCTTTCTTTTGTCCCACCCTAACACAAAAAAAGAAGCTCTATGGCCTATTCCTTGATCTCCTTTTGTACACTTTGACAAGAACGTTTTACAGGTCTGGGAAGAATGGAAAGAATTTCGTCTTTAAACCCTGCAGTGGACCAAAAATGATTGGTTGCACATTTTTTATGATATACACGTATATTGATAGTGCACGTGTTAAAAAGATAATAAAAGATCAATTTCAATTAAGCAAATAAATCAAAGTATTTTAGTACAAGTAGATTAATTGTAGCAGTGATTTTCCCCTCCTTTACTGGGTAACACTCACTCCAGAAGTGAGGTTTTTTATGATCTCTTAAAGATTTTTAAAAAGTGTGCCGTTGAAAGTACTTATGCATTGTATATTCAATTATGTCCTCAATGTTCACCAAATTGGCAACCATTAAGGGTGCAAAAGGTAAAAGGCAATTTATTTTTTTCTAGTTTCTCATTTTTTACTAGAAGTGGTGTAGCGTTAGGTTTCAGACAATCTGAACAACAGAATGGTAAATATTAGGTAAGTTTCGGTGAAATGAGGTGTACTGGCTGTACTGCATTGTATAACCGATATAGAGTAGATGGGTCTTGTATTGTCTTTTCCACTGAAAATCGAAATTCATTATACTTGATGTCATAGGAATCCCACTTATGTTGAAACAACCCTCACCAAGACTGGCAAAAGCATTGCTGCAATTAGAGAGGGCGAAACTCGGGGGAATGGTAAGACTACTAACCGGTCGGCATCTGAGAAACATCTTCACAACATGGGCATATACCTCGTCCATACTCTTCGAGAGGATCTCGACGTATTATCCAAGTGGCCAAAACAAATGAATGAACCGGATCAGGCATTTTCTGTACAAGGCCAAAACGTGAGCAATCAAACTCATTAGGAAAGTACACTTCGATCATTTGTACAATGGAAAACCTTAGAAGAGGTTACACTGACAAAAAGACCTCATATGATCAAACAGCCAGGCAGCTATTAAAGCATTCATTAGCGGGTAAAATATTCACATCTTAAACAGTCAACGAATTCATCCATAATCTCCAAAACCTGGGGAAACACAACAACTTGATGATATCTTGGGTGCCAGGTCACAGGGGAATTTCGGGTAACGAGAAAGCTGATAGTCTGGCCAGAAGAGGATCTGCAAGACCATAATTAGGCCCCGAACCTATCCTAAGGACAAACATAGAATCCTCCATCGCAGAATGGATTCAAACAAAACAAAATGAAAAGTGGATAAACTATTGCGGTGCTAGACATGATGCTAAACTTATGATGAAACATCCCTCACCAAGATTGGCAGAAACACTGCTGCAATTGGAGAGGGGCAAACTCAGAGGAGAGATAGGACTACTAACCGGCCACTGGCATTAGAGAAAGTACACAACATGGGTATATACAGTGATGAGCCCATCTTCAAATTATGAGTAAAAAAATTAGTAGGAGGAAACAGCCACTCATATTATCTTCGAATGCGAAGCAACAGCTCAATTGAGATTTAACCTAATAAATGGAAAAGATTTATGACATTAAATTGCAGCAGCGACAGTCAATGGCCTGATAATTCTAAGAAGAAGTATTGAGTCTATTGGCTGAACTAAGGAACTAGGAGAGTACAGCAAACCAAAAGGCTGCGCAGTGTCTGGTAAGCGCAAATCGCAACGTCCCAGTATCCTTTTTACCATTCCATACCGTAGGAATCCCACGACTTAAAAGGATGGAACTAAACCGTTGATACCGATAATTTAAAAGATTACTAGACAACAGATGTACACAATTCTTTGAATTCAAAATACTCCTAAACAGCTCAGTATGTAGTACTATGGAGTTCAATCAAACCATACAAACTCCGCAGAATACAGATCACACAAACAGAAATCATAGGGAATAAACTTCTCGGATTGAACCAAAAAATCATTAAATCACTGGAACAACTTTAAAAATAGAAAAAAACTGGAGCGAAGAGAAGGAGTAGAACGTAAGAGAGTGAACAGAGAAGTGAAGGTGCGAAGGGCTCGCGTAGGCGGAGGGGATCAAAAGAAAACAACTACATGTAGGACTATTTACAATCTATGTACAGAGGCACAGTTGGCGTAAACATTCCGACCACCAAATTTTAATGAAAATGTACACTTCTATAGAAATTAAACAAAGAACATTAAACTAACAAGGATAGGTTCTTGGAAGAAAGAAAAACATTATATACAAGGAGAAAGTAAATAAGGTTCTTAGGCAGTAGGAGGAAGTATAAGTAAGTTGTGGACAGGTCTTATGAAGGAACCGGCGGATGGTAATAGGGAGTGGTCTAATCTGTCGCTCACCTGAGAAACCCTTTTTTATCAAGGAATGGTGACAGAGAAAGAAGTGAGTGGTTACTGTGTCCATTGTGCTTTGCACGGCTATGCGTATGACCGGCGTGGTACCCTTGGGAAGCGGAGGATCGGACCACCTAGGCTTGGCCTATGGCGTCCCTCGAATGCGTGAAGCAGGTGTAGGCTCTCGTAGTGTAGGCGAGACCTTTGACCGTGGACAGTGCTCACCTAGGGGGTGGGTAGCAATCTCACTTAAATCCGAAACCGTTGCCGGGGCGTTCCCGGAAGTTTCTACGCTTGAAGAGTCTCTACACTCAGAGAGATAGAGTCGCCTTCCATATCTAGGGAGTACGCGGGTGAGCGGGCCGATATATTTCGGTCAGCTGGCCTTGCGTGCGGCATTAATCATTCTGACGAGGTGGGAGCGTGGCGGTAGCAGCCCTTCGGGGTGTGAAACTCGCTAAGGGACGATGCGTCAGCTCTCACTTTGAGAATCGAACTGTCCGGTAAGAGCTCTATATAGCTTAGGTAAGGACATTAAAGATCCCCATGTCAGCCCGACTATGAGTTCGGAAAAGAAAGGTTACTGTGCCCATTGTTCTTAAGAAGCGTCAATTCTTTAGCAAAATAAAAACGTTGTGTCACCTGTATGCAGGTGTGTAGAGCCTGATCCAATTCAGGGACTGCCAAGGGACCAGGTGAAGAATTTTCTCAATTTTTGCAGGCGTTGGAAATGAAACGATTAACACATGTAAAAACCCGTTGGAGTTGCTTGAACCTTGAAAATGTGGTTATTAACAAGTTTTCATCGGGCACGCAAGCAAGACAACTGATAGACTGCTTGATCTCCACCAACTCTTGCGAGGGTATTAAACGTGAGCGATTGAGGTTGAAGAAAAGAGGTCACCAACAAAATACCAAAGTATGATACTTGGTAAATGCAGCGGGAGTAAGACCTCGAGAGGCGCAATCGGCTAGATTATCGTTGGTTTAAATATATTTCCATTCAGATGTAAACAGTTTGTATTAAAAATAAAATTTTCAAATTATAGCAAATTTGGATTTTAAATTAGATAAGACTAAGGTAACATCATAAGCCTAATGTTACAAGCATCTGTGCAATGCCACTCGGCCTTTGCAACATAATTTCGCACTTAGTCCAGGATCGGATAACCGCGGCCCAGGCCAGTGTCGGACTCCCCCGGTCGATAGTCGTATTAACGATTTTAATTCCTTGTTTTAAGCTCTCAATACTCAAATATGATGAAACTGAAAAACAATCGGATTAAAGCGCATTGAAAAATACCGGTTCCACGTGCGGAGCCCGACCCAGAGCTAAGCCGGAATATGGAATGTGATTCACCGACCTCGTATGGTTTTTATATCGTTTCTGCCGTGTAAACGATGATCCGTGAATCCGCTTACACCGAATACAAACACATTGGGGTTAAGTGTTCCTCACTCGAAAAAAGAAAAAAAAACGGGGGTGGGAAAGCAGCCGGAATCCGCGCGGTTCCAAGAAAATTGGAAATAACGGAAAACGAATCGTTTGTCATTTCAATAGGCTGAACATAACGCTACAACAACAATGAGTTTTGTACAAATAATCCCTTTTTCGAGATTATCCAATGTTCACAAAAAATATTTTCACAGGATTATATAAACAAAATAATTGAACAGCATTAATCGTAGCCCACATATGTATTCAGCAGTCATAATAGACTGTATTGATCATTTTAAATAGTTGTACTTTTCATCTACGGTATTGGTTGAATTGAAAAAGACAAGTGATACGAGCAGGAATCGAACCGACGACATTGATCTGAGAGAAGAATGGCACGATAGATCAGCAAAGACCTTAGATTAAAAGTATAATTAATTAAATTAATCTCACAAAAAGTACAATGAAACAACTTCCAATAAAATTTATCTACTCAATATTTTTCCTCAAGTTTCCTGGTACATTTTAGAATAAGTAGTTTGTTCAATTTTGGTTATAGAACGGCCAACTAAATCTATTAACCTAGTTTTTTATATATTGAAATTTTAAATTGAACCTAATGACATTAAGAGTAATCATTGATGAAGTTTGTAACGTATTAAGTCATGTTAACTTGAATAGAGAGACTCCAGTGAGATCGTGAATGCCCCCTTCTTTTCTTATTATATCAAACGTCATGCTTCCACAATGCTGCGCGTGGCGATTTGTAGAACCAAACATAAGGCTATAACAGTCCTCGAAGGCTTGTTGTATGTTTTCATTTTTTTTGTGTTAAATTTTAAGATGCCACAAGTTAATAGAAAAGGAAAATTAATGAACTCTTTCATACAAAATTTAAACTTTTACCGTGGGGTACGGGCCTACACAGGCTTTTAAGCCCTCGGGTCCTGGTCGCCCGCCCTGCGTAATATATGTTCATACAAAGGGGTTCATATAAAATATGTACTCGAAAAGTACTAGCAAACGACACGCTTCAATTCGTGCCGACATACCTAATTTCTAACCTAACCTCTAACAGCCTACAACTTTATAGGATATGGGATGTATTTGTTATGAATGAAAGTATAAGGACAGTTCATAAATTAAGAAAAGAAATTTATTAGGCTGATTTAATTAATGCGTATTTGGGAATAAAATACGAGTAAACAAAAAACAGCTGTTAAATGGCTGCCATGTTGGCCGCCTACGCCCTAACGGATAGCAATGTCACTACTTTTTCGACCTAACCTCTAACATTGGCCCTGGCCTTTGAGATCGAGCAATATTAACAAGCAGAATTTTACATCTCTACGTCATTTTTCTCGATCGAACAGAGTTAACACAAGGATCGTGAATACCCCTTATCACGCCGTCTCCTCTTTTTCGTCTTCCTTCCATCCTTTTGTTACGTTTCCTACCGGCTGCCGGATATTTTCAGAATTATCGTTGAAAGTTGTAGCGTAAGTGGGTACCACGCTGCTTCGAATATAAATATCGAAACACAAAAACGAATGCTTCTCGCATCTCACGGATTAACAAATTCTCGTGTATGATAAACAAAATTTAAGCTTTCAACGAGAGGGTATATATCTAATATGAATGAGAGTACAAGGACATGTCAGAAATTTCCAAAAAAAAATATATTGATGTGATTTAATTAATGAGTATTTGAGAATAAAAATACGTGCAAACAAAAAACAGCTGTTAAATCCATGGCTGCCATGTTGGTTACTTACGCCCTAACGGATAGCAATGTGACTATATTATTGACCTAACATTTGACGTTGGCCATGGCCTATCCAGCAATGTTAACTAGCCTATTCTAACAAGCCTAGGTCATCATTTTTCTCGACCTAACACAGTTAACATGGTTAACACAAACATCGTGAATACCCCTATGAAGTTGTAAATTTAATCCAACAAAGCTACTATAAGTATTGACAATAATGTTTTTACAAGTCGAATCATTTACAATCAATTATAAGGGACCGGTAAAGTACTAATACGGCAATTGTACATTTCTGTGCCACAGAAGGGCTCTGGTCCTATCATCTGCATAACAGCCCCTTTCTCGCGAGAGCGTCCGACATGTCCTGGGGCCCGCCATAGTCGCAATAGTCAAGCCGATGACTTTGTTTTTTGTTTTCATATCTACTTTGTTTAGTTAATTATTGTATTTCAGCAACTTCTTCTAGCTAAACATATCTCTTTGATTGTTACTTGGTTATCTGGCATGACAGCTATATTCTTGTTTTTGTACTCTTTATTCATACGGAATACATTGTGGATACATTTCAATATAAACCCGATATAAACACATTCCTCGAAAATTCGACAAAGGGACTTAAAATTTCCTTCAGATTTGCTCCATCTCCGATTTTTAATAAATAATTAATTGCGTTAATTTTTCCGCAAAGCTGTGCGTGGTGTTTAGTAGAACCGACAAACTAGTCCACTTTTTCATTCAAAAGGCCATCTATGCACTCGAAAAGTACTAGCAAACGAGACGCTTCAATTCGTGCCGACCTACCTAATTTCTAACCTAACCTCTAACAACCCACAACATTATAGGATAGGGAATATCTATTATGAATGAGAGTATAAGGACAGGTCAGAAATTAACAAAATTAATGAATTGGTTTGACTCAATTGATGCGTATTTGAAAATACAAATACGTATAACCAAAAACAGCTGTTGAATTCATGGCCGCCATGTTGGTTAGCTACGCCCTAACGGCTAGGAATGTAACTATATTTTCGACCTTGTAGCATTGGCCATGGCCTATTAGATCGAACAATGTTAACTAGCCGAATTTTACAAATTTTCACCTTTCTTCTCGACCTAACAGGGTTAACCAAAAAGTCATGAATACCCCTACTATTTCTGACATTACAATGGTAAATTTAGATTAAATGTGTATCGGCTGTACAGTATAGGAGAACCGGGTGGACGTTGCATTTCTAATATTGAGTCGATTTGTCGTTTTTGATCTGATATCATTAAATCTAATTCGAAATTTCATTACGATTGATAAAGTCGAGAAAAAAAATTGTTTTCTTTTAAACAGTATTTTGCCTCTTTAGACATCTGGAAAGGTCAATCCTGGAATAGTTCTACTTGTATATTTAACACAAAAACGTTTCTACCATAGCAACTACATTAGTTTAAAAAAAGTTATTAAAAATAAACCAGTTTGTCTACCAAACGTCTACACTTTTCAATCGTAATTCTGAAAAGTTGGACTTTGTAACTTTAACCAGTTTTACACCGAGAGGAAAGGAATTTTCAGTTTGAACGAAAATTTCGGAATCGAATTTGGAGGGTGGAAGTTAAAGTTACTCAAACCGTGTATTCAACTTTATTTCTCCATGATATCCGGACTTTCTTCAAGGTGATGTTTTCATCAGCGTGTACTAGTTTGCGGCCGACGTAGTAATATCGATTAGCTGTTTAATTACGTTAGCCGACTGTATATCCTCTGTCGCGTTTAGCCCGAATAGCAAAACTCAATTACTCATACAAGCAGCTCTTATAATCAAATCCCACGATATAATTACAAGGACATGATTAATGCCTTGGTCTAATAAATCGACGATGCTGAAAATTTGAATGTTTATTAATTCTTTACCATTTTGGTTAAAAAATGTATAGCTTTTATAGACTTGAAAAGAAGGGAAATAGTCAAATGAACAGACGTGGGGTTGTAAATTAAAAGTTAAATTAAAAACATACCTATTTTTGAAGGTGTAGGAGGGTAATGTTAATGTTAATCGGTAAAATGGTGATAATAAAAAAAACGTGTAGAGATTAGTGACCGTTAATCGATAATTATTCAGAAATCGCAGTTATTTCAAAAGTAAGTCAGGGCACAGCGATATCTTCCATCTATCCTCCCCATGCTGGTGTCCCAAAGGGAAGCATTCTTGTACCATTACTTTACGCAATATATACTGTATCTTCATCAGTAATTGGGGTACTTCCAGCAAAGCAACCCACAAACTAACGGTCATTTCTTCCAAGAAATTTCATTTAAGGGACCTTCCAGGTAAGGTGGGGGTGTTTCGGAATAATAAATATGTGTGCCGTGTTTAGTGACGGTTAGTTCAATGATATTGAGATATAGAGAGATACGGTCTGGAGTGAAAACAATTCAGAAATCGTGACATGCGGTCTGGTGTTATTTATTTAGGAATCGTGAGATGCGGTCTGGT
>CM077107.1:25135922-25157327 GCA_039619505.1 Cimex hemipterus
AAACCTGTTCTTTATTTATTTAGGAATCGTTACACGCGGTCTGGTGTATTTAGAAATCGTGAGATGGGGTCTGGCGTGAAGAAAACCATGTTCTTTATTTATTTGGGAATCGTGAGATGCTGCCTGGTGTGAATAAAAACATTTTCTTTATTTAATTAGAAAGAGTGAGATGCGGTCTGGTGTGATGTAGGTTTCAGAAAAATCTTTCATTTATCGTTCCAACGTTTCGATCTTTATTGAAATCATCTTCAGGGCTCAAAGTGTTTGTCTTCTTTGCACATGTGTCATTGTTGCGTGTTGTGTGTTCTGCATAACATATAAATTTTATAAAATTTGCTCGTATTATAAACAAGATAGCGGAATTGAATAAATTCAAGATTTAACTGCGAAAAGCGTAAAACATTGAGCGATTCGTCAATACAGGGAAAATTAAGAGGAAGGAAATCAAAGGAAACGTCAGAAAATAACCCGATAAAAAGACCTGTTTTTTAATTTCAAAATGCATCACTTTTTCCGGATTAGCATTGTAACTGGATTATGAACGAACGAAATTACTGCGCATGAGATCGAAAACCAACAAAAAACAGTGCTCCAAGTTATACACCGAATATTGTTGTATCCCAGCCAGGATCGTCGTAACCGAATTCCAAGCCTTTCTCAAACACGATTCTCATACGGGTTGGCATTTTTACACGCGCTATACATATGGATCCAAAGAAAGGCACCCATACAAATGGCTCAATTGAGCTCAATGAATCAAGGGTTATTTTAATTTTACGAAAAATATCCAAAAAGGACTACAACCAGAACTTTCGTAATTACCAATAATGTTATAAATGAAAACATCGCTGAGGGATGAACAGCCTCATTTTGTAAAAAATTAGCCATTTCGGGAAAGGGGTATTCGTACGCGCTTTTTACATGGAGCCGAGGAATTGGTATCTTCAATTAGGTGGTACAGGCAACTTTTCTACGCCGGCTTTGGCGCAAAAGTACGTGACCGTGAGTTTACCTGGCATGGCCTTAGTTAACCTCTTTTAATAAGGTCCTTTTTAGTAGTAGGAATTACGAAACATATTAAAAGGTTCGATATTTGTATTAATTTCAATGTTGCCTAGTGTTAACAATATATTAAATTTTCCCGTGTCATTATACAAATTTCTATAAATTATTATAAATTTAAAAACTTAGAGGCTAATCATAACATCTTTCTTTTTCGTAATTAAATAATTACTCATATTTTACATTTGTTACGTACAATAAAAAGGCGTTTTATCAATTAAGAAATGGCAAAATTAAAAATTAAACATGGAATGAACTCTGCACCGTTACCTTTTACCTTTTCGTGCTGTGTTGTATTTTTGTTTTAATTAAAAACGAAAGCCTACTCATTCAGTATATAACTGTAATGTTTTTTGGTTGTTTGCCCCTAAACATTTAAAAGATCACTTAATTAGCCCTCCTCTTTATAAATTATTATGTCTTTGTTCTCTTTTAGAAATTATTATCATGACTTAATATACTTAATCTTATAATTAAAAACATGAAAAAAAAGTCTGAAATTCATCAAGAATTATGCAGGGTTTTTAAATTTATTACCGTCGTGCGACACGTTAGGTTGAATTTTGTTCTGCATGCCTTTCCGTACAGATGCTTTACAGTGAAATATGTTTTATTTACGAGTGTATTTGTTTTTAATATTTTGTAGTTTTAACGTTACAGGAATCCTATTTGGAAAGGAATTGATATCGAAAAATGGCAAAAAGGAAGGAAGATGCGAAAGGTGTAGGTTGTGATGGGTGGTTGGTGTCCGAGTGGATCGAACTTACGATAGCTCAAGTGGCCGAGAAGCGGCGTATTTACCCGAAGGTCGTGGGTTCGAATTCCGCTCGAGACACTGACTTTTTATTTCAACCAATTCCTTACCTAAAGATTAATTAATTGAATGGATTTATTTGGTCAATCGGACCACGAAACCTAATGGATCGTTAGTTATACATATAAAAATAATTTTGAAGAAGATGTAATCACAAGTATGTAAGAATGTAAATGTAATAAATATGTCAGAAATGAAAAGGAACGCAGTGACACAGTAGTATCTGGCTAACTGTGACGTCGTGACATAGTCGAGACAACGAGGGGATCACAAAAAAGGAGAGGAACAAAGGACAAAGTCAGTCAGTCGTTCAGTCGTCCTCACAGCGAGAGCATCTTTACCATTGTAACACAAGAAATAAAGTGCGATACAAACAAGCGAAATGGATCATGTCTTTCCCCGGGAAGACGGAGAGGTTTCTCCTACAAATATAATAAAAATAAGCTCTCATTTTACACCTTACACATTTACGTTAATAAATACCTTCTAGAGAGAACTCAAACTTGGAAAACACAACTTTTTACAAGGGTTTGCAACAGGAAAGGTCATCAAAACCGGATTCGAACCCACGACCTTGACCCTACTATGATGAGAGCCGTGGCAACCGTTGCGGCCACCGACACCCCTCTACACACCTATTATTTATACAGCAGAGCAACCCTGTTTCCTTGAAGAATAGCATCAGGGAATGTTAATATCTCTGCCCTGCTCAAGATCAATTCACAAACTGGGTGTCATTCCAGCAAGCTCTTAAGTAGAAGCCAAGAAATTGAACCCTTCAACTTGATGGAACATATTGAGCTACTGAAATATGGCAAAAGGTGGGAAAAGTCGTAAGGTGTGGTTGAGTTGGGGAGTTGATGTCCGAGCGGATCGAGGTCACGATAGCTCAGGTGGTAGAGGAGCAGCGTATCTCGCCAAAGGTCGTGGGTTCGAATCCCTCTCGTGACATTAACTTTTTTTCATCTCAACTAAAAACCGTAATTAATTGTGATATCGAGCTACTTTTCACAGCATGCTTGACCTAAGCGGGTTGTCTTTACGTTTTAAATTGACTATTAATCTTTACTCCTAGTTATTACTGGGTACTCATGATGTTTGTAATGTCAACTCATGTTAACTGGAATAGAGAAATATCCAGTAAAATCGTGAATGCTCCTTGCTTTTCTTATCATATATAATGATAATTTGCCAGTCGATTCGTAGAACCAAAATTTAACCTATAACAGTCCTTGTTGTTTGTTTTGGTTCTGTTTCGTGTTAAATTGTAAGATGCCACAAGTTAACAAAAAAACAAAATTAATCAACCCTCTCAATCAAAATGCTTCTATGCACCCGAAAAGTACTAAGAAATGACATCCTTCAATTCGTAGATTCTAACCTAACTTGTATCCTAAACGTCTGACAGCATGCAATTTTATAGGAAATGGGATGTATCTTTTATGAATGAGAGTATAAGATTATGTCGGAAATTACCAAAAGAAATGTATTGGTCTGATTTAATTAATGCGTATTCGAGAATAAAATACGTGTAAACAAAAAACAGCTGTTCAATTCATGGCTGCCATGTTTGTTACCTGCGCCCTAACGGATAGCAATTTGACTACATTATCGACCTAACCTCTAACCTCCAAAAAAGTTATAACCGTCTTTGAAAGCTTGTTATAGTTTTGTTTTTCGTTAAATTGTTAGATGCCAGAAGTTAATAAAAAAAAGGAAAATCAACTTTTTAATCCAAAATGCTATTTATGCATTCGTAAAGCTTGCGATAACCTACAAATTTATAGGATATGGGAAGTATTTACATGCATTATATATATATATATATATAATAAGAGTATAAGGACAGGTCAGGAAATTAACAAAAGAAATGTATTTGAGAATAAACATACGTTTTAACAAAAACAGCTGTTCAATTCGTGGCTTCCATGTTGGTTACCTACGCCCTAACGAATAGTATTGTTATTACCTAACATCTAACACAGGCTCTGGCCCGTCAGATCGAGCTATGCTTACTAGCCGATTCTTACAAGTCTAAGTCAGCATTTTTCTCAATCATACACACTTAACACAAAGATCGTGAATACCTCTATTATGTATAAAAGCACATAAATATATGGGTCCTATTGCAAAAAAAATTTGCATGGAAATGACCTCCATTTCATTTTTATTTATTGAAAATTTTCTTTTAGTCCTTTGAGTCTTTCCACGCCAAAGGAACATTTCCATAATTTTCTTCCGGACCTGAAAGGATCCTCGAACACGGCAAAAGTGCCAAGGTGGTAGGGCGAACAGTTAGAGGAACGATCAACCCTATGAAAACTTTATCCTTGGCCAGTGTGCCGAGGATATTAATTAAACATTAAGGTCTTTCCGAGGGGACGTGACCAGAATTAGGGTCCAATTACGAGAGTATCCATCCGTTCCGTTGCCCAAGCGTATTTCCCTTTATCAACAATGAGAACTGTTGGTAATTTCTCGTTAAAAAACCACAAAAGTCCGCAATACGGTTTTTATTTCACTTTCTCTTGATAATTAAAACCTATTATTAATATCGATTTATGAAAAACGAAATCGGTTATTTAAAATCATCTTTAATTTTGTTCAGTCATTATTTATCTTTGATATTTATTATGCTAAACAAAATTCTAATGAAATTTTTTCTTTTATTGAAAAAAAAAATTTAAATTATAATAAAACTGCGCTATTTTTATATGATTATTTTCCTTCAATTTTTCCCTATACTGTGTTTAGTTTGAAGGAGTGAAAATATATGCAAATTGAAGAGGGCCGTTCCACGGTTCCTGTCGTTGGAAAACAAACCATGATAAAGTAAACAAATGTATGTAAAGTAACCTTTGTACAAGAAATTTTTACATTTGCATCAACTAAAAAAATTATTGATAACTTTTTTTTTTTGGTGAAAATCTGAACGCATGCTCCCTCCCTATCCCAAGCATTTGCTTTAAATGTAAAACTCTATTCAACGTAACAAGTTTAGCATAAGAGACAAAAATCGATTCTTTACTTCAAATATTTTAACAACCAACTGAAACATACGCTGTCACAGACTTTGCGTAGTTGATTTCAACTAATCGCATTTTCAACCGTTTCTGCCCCGGAGAATATTTGATTAACGACGGCAAGGCTAAATGCCTTGGATGACAATGGCCAGTGTTGATAGCTTGCACACCATTTGACAATGACCACGGAATGAATGTATCATAACAGCATGACGTTTGTCTCCCGCTTATGAGAAAATATGTCTAACAAAAGAATGAGGTTAGTCGATTGCAAAAACAATAGCATTTTTTAATCACAGAATCGTACGTAATTAAAACAATCCAGAAGAGACATTAACTAAATTCATTGCTAAAACAATAGAATTGAAAAACATCCAATATTTTTGAATTATCACCACACACAAGAATGTCTCAACTACGGAGAAAACAAGCACTTTGATCCCTGAAGATGATTTTAATAAAGTTTGAAACGTAGCACAATAAAGAAAATGTTTTTCTAAACCTACGTCACACCAGACGGCATCTCACGATCACCGAATAATCATGAACTAACGGTCAGTAAACACCACACATTTTAGACTTTGTTTCCTATTTACTTACAGTTAATAAGACCCATGACATATTCCAAACTTCTAAAACCAATTAATACTAATTCATGTGAACTTTTCAAATTACATGAATGAATTAAGCTCGAAGGAAAAGGAGTTGTTAATATTTTTCTTTTAAATAAATAAATGATTAGATGGTGGTTTAGGTGCGTGTATATCTAATTCTTGTGCAAATCGTTCGATATTTATTATTAAATCAATTATTTGTTATTCCAAGATTATAATTTTGTGTAAATTTAAAACAATTTATTTTTGTCATCAATCTTATAAAAATTTTAATTATTTATCAAAAATCTGAGATAGCGCCAATTTGATGGAAATTTTAAGTCTCTTTGTCGCGCTTTCGAGGAATATATTTACATCGGGTTTATATTGAACCAAATCGGATAACCAAGCCACCATCAAAGCGCTAAGTTCAAACATCATTAGCTCGAGGATGGTGCTGAACTGCAATTAATTAAGCAAAGTAGGTATGCAAAACAAAGTCATCCTTCGCTTGACTAATGCGACTGTTCGAGGTCTTAGGGCACGTGGGAGTAAGTGACAACGAAAAAATCGGACGCTCTTACAAGAAAGGAGCTGTTTTGCGGAGTTCTGAGTCATAGAAATCTACAATTGCCATATTGGTACTTTACTGGTCCCTAACAATTGATGAATTAACTTGTAAAAATAATTATTGTAAATATCTATGTGCAGTAGTTGCTTTGTTGAGTTAAACGTACAAATTCATAGGGGTATTCATGATGTATGTGTTAACCATGTTAACTGTGTTAGGGCACGAAACATGCTGAGGTAGATTTGTTAGAATCGGCTAGTTAACATACCTTTGTCGAAATCGTAATAACAATGCAATCCGTAGGGGCAACCAAGATGGCAGCCATGAATTAAACAGCTGTTTTTGCTTAAACGTATTTTTTATTCTCAAATACATTTCTTTTGTTAATTCCCTGACCTGTCCTTATACTCTTATTCATAATATATACATACATAATGCATATAAACACTTCCCATATCCTATACATTTGTAGGTTATGACAGGTTAGGATAGAAGTTAAGCATGTCGGCATGAATTGAAGCGGGTCATATGTTAGTACGTTTCGATAGATAGCATTTTGAATTAAAAAGTTGATTTTCCTTTTTTTAACTTCTGGTATCTTAACTTAACGCAAAACAAAACTATAACAAACAACAACACAGACTTCAAAGACTGCTGTAGCTTTTTTGAGCGTTAGAGGTTAGGTCGATAATGTAGTCACATTGCTATCCGTTAGGGCGTAGGTAACCAATATGGCAGCCATGAATGTATCAGCTGTTCTTTGTGTACACGTATTTTTATTCTCGTATACGCATTATTTAAATCAGACCAATACATTTTTTTGTTAATTTCTGACTTGATTTTATACACTCATTTATAGAAGATACTTCCTATATAATTGTATGGAGTTGGACGTTTAGGATACAAGTTAGGTTAGTCTGTACGAATTTTAGCGTGTCATTTGTTACTACTTTCCGAGTACACATATAGCATTTTGAATGAGAGAGTTGATTAATTAATTTTTTTATTATTTTGTTTTATTGACTTTTGGCTTCTAATAATTTAACACAAAACAGAACCAAAACAAACAACAACAAGCATTCAAAGATTGTTATAGTTTTATTTTTGGTTCTACCAATCGCCACGTGCAGCATTGCGAAAAAATTAACACTTAACTTGCTAAGAAATGACGGGAGCAATCACGATTGTACTGGATATTTCTTTATTCAAGTTAACACGAGTTAACTGTTAACAAACAACGCTTCATATTTAATCTGAAAGGCAACTAATTTTACAGAGAGTTACTATTTAATACACTGAAAACGGAATTATGCCTTTTTCGTTCATCAAAGAGCATCAAGCTATACATAATAAAACTGCCGTATGTTTTTTCTATTATTTTTGGTTATCTATCGGAGAACATTAAAATAATACCATCAAATTAATTCGTTATGTGAGTATTTTTCGACGAAAAGAATTGAGAACGTCTTGAATTCATCTAAATAAAAACACAAGTTCTGAAAACTCCAGATTACGGAAAAATCGCAAAAAGTTTTTAACATTTATACCCTCATCTGGGGATGTGTCGCTGCGACAGAACTCCGGCTGTTCTTTATGCCCGTCTGTACAAAAAGCTCTGATGTTACATGCCGGGCGAGGGCTGACCAGTTGTTTTATACACATTTGTTACGGGAGAGTGGAGTATGTCGAGTGTTGGGCATAAAACACATTAGTACGGTGGAGGGGGGGGAGGTTAATGACAAAACGCCCAGCGCAGCCGTTTGCTATTATCAAAGTATTATGTTTGGATAAAGTAAAAAAAAAAAAAAACGCCCAACTTTCCCTTGGCTAACTTAATGTTCGGACTTAATTGTTTCAAATACTCGACCAGCATTCAAATTAGAAATTTCCACAACTGAACTTTCATCTACTTCAAAAATGTATTTCAAGTATATCACTAGTTTAACACGTATTAGACTAGGGGCTAAAAAAATAATAAAAGAGTGAAATAATAGATTTCTTTTCTTAAATATTTACATTGTTATGAATTACCAACGCAATTCATGGAAATAAGCAACCATCTTCTAAATTTAAAGTAAATTTATGTATTGAGGTGAGCAGGTGTGACCTGGGTAATTTTTTATGTTTCTATTTTCATTTTATCATTACTATTTGGTATCAATATAATCATCTATGACAGTGTTGTCCGGGCATGTTCTTTGAAGCCATTGAAAGGGTTTGGCTCCCGGGCCTCTTGTGGAAGCTGAAGGGCACCCTACATACTACTACGTTATGCTAAAATAGTACATGTCTGAAGTGAAAGTAGTCAAACTGGCGTCCCAGATCCATCAGTAAATGTGTTAATTCCAGCAATGCATCCTACAAACTAACGGTCATTTCTTCCAAGAAATTTCATTCATCTTCCAGCTAAGGTGGGGTGGGTCTCGGAATAATAAATATGTACGTGGTGTTTAGTGACGGTTAGTTTAATGATTATTGGGATAAAGTGAGATGAGGGTTAGTGGGAAGAAAAACATGTTCTTCATTTGTTTAGGAATCGTGAGGTGCGATCTGACATGAAAAATATTTTCTTTATTTATTTAGGAATCGTGAGATGCGGTCTGGTGCGAATAGATAGAAATCGTGAGATGCGGTCTGGAGTAAAGATTTAGAAATCGTGAGATGTGGTCTGATAGAATAACATGTTCTTTATTTATTTAGAAATCATGAGATGCGGTCTGGTGTGATGTAGGTTTCAGAAAAACAATTCGTTTATCGCGCTAACCTTTCGATCTTTGTTGAAATCATCTTCAGGGCTCAAAGTGTTTGTCATCTGTGTAATTGTACCATTCTCGCGTGTCGTGTCGAAAGAGCGTAATTACTGCACATGTTCTTTATTGTCCCAATATTTCGAGCTTTACTGAGATCATCTTCAGAGCTGGGTTTATAAGCATTATTTTTTTTCACAACCTACATGTATTTGTTTAATTCAAACGATTTTATAAATCTAAGGCCCTGAAGATGATCTCACTAAAGATCGAAACGTGCCCGATAAAGAAAACGTCTTTCTGAAACCTAAGTCACACCATATATATATATTTGAAGTTTCTAATAGTTTAAGAAAAAGGCAAGAGCCTGGTCAAGTACCTGGGTTGAGAAAAATTGATTCGGATTAGAAAATAAGGACGGTCAATATTCTAGTTATTTATTTTGTAAAACAAATTAAAAATCTGAGCATACGTGTCTCTAGGTTAATTCAGTTAATGTACAATTCAAGATAAACTATTATTTTCTTTAATATATAAACCTAGATTACAATAATTACCGTTGTGCTAATTGTAGATAATAGCTCCGTGGTTAATTTACCTGTAAAACATGTACGTATTTATGACTGATTTAAAAACTACAGTAAACAACACACTGCCAATAATAATAATTAAACGATAATTATTTTTCTAGTATATGAAAAACTAATGTTTCGTGATATAGAAGGAATGAGATTTCAAATAGTTCCGTTAATGTTTGCGATTGAACCGGTAATTTTTTTAATGTGATTCAGCGTCGCAAAGTTCATCCAAACACGCCCAGTGTAGATTAATTTTCTGCCTTAACGTTTTAACATTTCTCCCCAATGTTTGCTCGTTTTTATTTCGCGCTTAATTGGGTTGCGCCAATCAAATTTTTGCCGAACCGTCGTAAGAAAGAGTTTAATATAAATTCCGGCACAACCTGACAATTACACTGAAGTGTGCAAGCTCATTGTCTGAAAATCTTTACCGTCGGGCGTTGATAATTTTCGCCCGGATGAACAGATGGGGCTTTGGCAAGAGAAGTGGGGCCGCGATCTTTGTACTTAGTTCAGCCATAAAGTTGAAATATTACTTTCAGAAAGTTGTATTTGTCTTGCTGTTGGTTTTTTATAAATATTTTACAAAATGTTATTAAAAGCTTTGGGAGAACGTTTAACACTTTCAAGAGAAAATATGCAGTGCAATTGGCGGAACTTGGCTGTTATTGAAAAAGTTAAGGAAATTTTCTTTAACAATCTGCCCAGTCTACTTTTCAAACCCTAGGATTCTCGACTTTACCAACTTTAACCAGGTCCTTGCTTAATAAACTTTTTTTTTAAGTTGCCTAGTAATGTTTAAATATTTTTAGTTGAGAATTGAAATCTTAGAAAGAAATAATGAAATCTTCTAATAAACTTCTAATAAAAACATCTACATCTTACTTTTTCTTTAAAATTATCTAACAATTCAAATTACTATTATTAGTCACTAATTACTATAGTTATATATTTCGAATAAAATAAAAATTTGTTAAATATTTTTAATGAGGGCTCGCAACAACAGAGGTCATATAAACCCTCAGGGTGCCGGAAGTTTTGAAAAAACCTTCACCTTACAGGGATGAGCGCCGTGTCAACGCCTAAACCGTTGCTGCATCGACGCCCTTTGAAACTTAGAACCTATTTGCTATACAATTTATTAATAATTGCTAAGCCCAAATACCACTACCATAACACGATCCCTCGAACAATTTGATTTTAGACCGCTCACTCGAGCAAGGGTTACGAGTAGTCGACCCAATATTTTAGGTCATTTGACATTCCTAGAAAATTACTTGGCCATCAGTGCGCAAGCACATTACATCAATTCCCAAATCAAATCCTCTACTGTGGGATCTACTTGGACAACAACCTTTACATGAAATATACAAATAAACAAAAGCACAAGAACTGAACCAAAGTTACGAACACTTCCGACTCCTACTTAAATCCAAACCTACAATCACTACAAAGGAAACTAATAATGTAAAAGTCATTAACTAGACGGATTCGGACAGTAGGAGTAGAGCTGTGGAGATCAGCTAAAGCATCCAACATCTTAGGTGTCCAATCCTTTCAACCAAAGGTCTTCCGTCGCATAGACAACGCTCCTTCTTTTGTCAAGACCCTGACACTCCATTCATGACAGACATGATCCAAATATCATGTTGAACCGGCACCCGGGCACTTACTGGGTCTGTCTTCACTCGCAGGTTTATTGTTTGATCAATCAAACGCGTGTCGGCATTACGCCATCTTCAGTGATAAACCAGTAAGTTCCCGTGTGCCGGTTCAATATCAGTTCGCCAACTCGCAGACCAAACCCCATCATCTACTATGATACAAATCAGATTGCACAACTTCCACTGCAAACTCTCCTTCCGCCCTAATCCACTAGTTCAAGCCCACTTTTCAACGCCCCACCATAAAAAAAATGTATTTTTACTCATGGGTGGTGAGACCCACGAGGATCTTTAATGTTCGGACTTTTCAGCGCGGGGACTTCTCAGGTGCATTTTCATGCATCGACTAATCACACCCCTTGGCTAGCGAGGTAGTGCAATGCTAACCAAGCTCAGAAATGCTCTAAATATGTATTTAGGTATATCCATACGTGTGCCTCGAAAAGGGCAATTACGTGATTTCTGACACAACCTTTGAGCCGTGCCTTTCACCACCGCCGGAGACAAAGAGAAGGCACTTTATTTTCGGCTCCGGTTGGCCGGTACCCTCCAGCTAAGGTACAATTTGTTTGCAAACCACGACTACCACAAGTACAACCACAATTATTAGAGCTCCTTGGATACTCTAAGTCCCCAAGTACTGATAGCACACCCGGGATTTCGTACGAACCCCTACTGCTCAAAAAAGAGGATGTAAAGTGCAAGGAGGCGTGGGCGGCCGGTGACTTATCAGAGGCACACGAGGGTTAGGATACCAGATCCTGTCTGCATAGATGGGGGAGGGTGCATAACCCAGGAAGACTCTCCCAAATCAGAGGGGGTTAAGGAAGTGAAAATGAGGAAAGAAAGGGGTCAATTGCCTACATCATTGGTTACCTCAGGCACAAAGGTTGATGGTCGGAATTTGCCTAGGCCCACAAGGAAAGTGTCCCTGTTGGTAGACCATAAACCCACAGTAACCTAGTGACCACCTTACATAACCCTAAAGCTCAAAGAAAAATCCTAAAACTGAGAATTTCAACAATAACCCGTTTCTCTCCTCATTTCCATCTAGTCAGTCTGACGGGTTCCTGCCTTAAATTTTAGTGATCGACATCAACAAAAAGGTAAATGTGAACATTTTTGTGCAGAAAACATTAACAAAATAAAAGAAAAACTTACCATTTTGCACCACTTGAGCGGCTACTACTGTGTGCTGGCCCCCATTGACTGTATGATACTGACATGGTGACAGTCTAACATGATGATAATAAACTTTCATTTTGAATAGCAGTTATTGGTCGTACAACCCTATATCGCGAACGATGGTATGAAGTAGAGTTAAGTAGCAGTAGGTGACTTGTATAATTCAAAGAAGACGAGGGATTCGGCTGTGCTGGTAGTTGAAGGAAAGCCTTCGTCAATAAAGGGCGCTTATGAGCTAAAGAGACGCTATTTGCATCAACCCCTTTAGCCCTACACCGACCTACTCAACCTTTCATTAAGTTAATTAAGTAAAATCTTAGAGTTGCGGGTTTCGGCCTAGTCAGGCTGAGATCAGACAAGCACCGAGCCGCCTTAATAATCGACCACGAGTGGAAAATAACCCCCGACCCGGTTTTTCTCCTTTTCCATGTTCTTCATTTTACTTAATTAACACCAGGTCCAATATTTATAACTGAAAAAGACCACTGGTTTAGAATATTGCATTTTTGAACTTCAATATTCATACTTTCTTTGACGAACTATCGACGGTTTTTTTCGCGAAAATATTTTAATAACATATATAAAACAAAATAATATATAAAACATAAAACTGTTGATGGAAAAAGAATTTTCCCAACGGTGTTTTATTGAGATTCGTAAGCCATTAACGGGTACTGGGGGAAAAACCACATCGTTAGCAAAACTCTGGGTATTATAATACTAATATAAAATCAGTCCATTGTTATAATTAGTTTCACGTCAATATGTTAAAAAACACTTTTTCAAAAAAGAGAAAAACCGTATGTATACATATATGAACATTTGGGTTAGAGTAATAAACAATCAATCCTCTAATAACAAAAACGTTTTCTAGAACTTCAGAATTAAATAAAACCGATCGAGTTTCCACAAAATGCTCTTTATAACGGAAAAATTCTATTATCTTAAAATATTCCCCAAAAAAGAGTATGTAAAAAATGCAAGGAGACATGGGCGGCGGGTAACTCAGAGGCTCACGAGGGTTAGGGGAACCAGATCCTCTCTGGCTAGACGGGGAAGGGTGCATAAGCATCTGAACAATGGTGTAACAGAAATGTTCCAAAACACATGGCCCTTTTTTCAATCCGGGTTCAATCTATCGTATGACCCTTGGTTGGAAGGGGGGATATGCGGGCACAAAATAAAGGTGCAGCCCAGAGGGCGTGGCAAACTCTTAAAAGCACAAGCTGTATTCATGTCGACCTAGGGTCGGCATGGGCGGCGGGTGCCTTAGCCGTCACACGAGGGCCAGTGCACTAGAGCCTGTCTGCCTAGACGGAGGAGAGTGCATAACCGTCTGAACTATGGGGTAACAGATATGTTCTAAACTCTATCCCCTGTTACACTGGGCATGGATTCGTAGTGGTATGTGGAAATTTACAGAAGAGACTACCGTGACCTTCGCACGAAATTTGCGTATGACTACCGTTTAACGGGGATACGGCGGATCGTACGGCAGCACGTAGACGTTGAGGAAGCGATGATTGCGCTAGAAAGTCCCTCGAATGCGTGAGTCGTAACGGACGGGTATGAGTAGTGAATCGGTTGCTCTTATGCACCTATGATTTGCATGTAGGTGTTGGCTGAGCTCGGTTGGATGCTTCTATAAATGCAGGCCCAGCCACTTGGAATGGACAAGCGGGGAGCGAGATTATCTTGGCCCTTATGGGGCTGAGTTGTCTCTACACCAATCCTGCGGCAGTAACAGCATCCTGTCGTATACGAAGGTGCGTCAGCTTTCATCCTGAGAATCAAACGTCTGATAAAGCCGCATAGGGTAGGTTCGGTAAAATCCTGAGTCTTTTATAGTATGACCGAGTATGCGGGAACCTCAGACCCATGGTAGCTGTCGGATCAACAGTTTTGTAGGCAAAGTTGGCGCGGTCCAAACCGTAAGCACTGTTCAGACGTCTTAGCTTCACTGGAGCAAGGAGAACCACTTCCACATCTGCCCTGGAAGTTCTTTTAATTACCACCACTACAGCTGTTTATCAAGGGAGAGGCACAAGTCATAGACGAATGCATTGACAGGCTACAATAGCCTACTGATATTACCAACAGGAACTAAAGCTTCAACTAGACAGAACTCTGGGGGTGCCTACAGATGCTATGACCCCTTCAGTTTTAGGATAAACTTCTAATCAAAATACTTTGTAAAGCAAAGTGGAAGAAAGGAACCGCAGTATCAGATTTACTGATGGGCTCCAAAACTGAATAAAGATCAGGAGATGGCATTTGTGGAAATAATGCAAGGTTTAGGATTCATTTAAAACTTACCACTGACCATCATTTGCCAAATGGAAATTGTGGTTATTCAGCACTGTGTCATGTAGATAAAAAGATTGGGGATTGTCGTTAAAAGAATAGCTCGGACAGCGAGGTTGCCACATTCTTCAGATAAGTGCGGCATCGACGGTAAGTCACGAGCGTTTCGGACTGCATTACAGCCTTGTCGGACATTGAGGAATATAACAGAATTATCTTTGTCTGGGTGCCAGAGTAGAATGGGCAACGAAGAGAATGATAATTTGCTCAAGGAAAGTTTCATGAAGACACCTATTGGCCTCGAACCCTTTTGCAGCTCACTAAACTGCCAAAACACAGATCCATTAGAAGTCAATAATGTAAGTCCTCCGCTCAATGAGAATTTAGCCCGGGACAGAGTTTATCAAATGACCATCGCATAATATAACTGAAGAACAAGTAAATCTATGACGTGCTGAGACTAAAAGTAGAAAGGTTTGGTCTGCGAGTTGGGGAATTCATGTCGGATCCGAAACGCGTTTGTATAAATTAAACAAAAAACCAGCAAGTGAAGACAGACCCAGTAATGCAACTAGAGTAAGAGGTGGACTGTTAACTGGAAACTGCCGACCCTTCAAGCATATGCATAAACTCGCAAGGCAGAAACAGTTTTGTGCAGATATTTATAAGAAAAAGAAGAACGTCCTCTCTTGGTTCAAAGGCTGAGATTTGTTATTCTGCGAGAAAAAAGCAGGGCCTGAAGGATACACGCGGGAGCCCTTGATAAAGCTTTGGGGCCTGGTAAAAAGCTTAACGAGAAGTTCTAGATGAAAAATGATGATGAACAATACACGAATACTGATCGCGATAATCTAATCTAAGTTTAGTTCCCAAAGCAATTTTACGTAGAATTTATTGTTTTTTTTTATAATTTTCGTAAGTTGAAAACAATATAGTGGCCTACTATTCCTATTTTCAATATGTTTTTCATTCTTAAAAAATGGTACCAGGAAATCAAAAATTCAACCATTCGTTCTGGAAATATTGAAAATTTCCTTCAAAACTCGATAATTTTGATTTGTCGTGTATTTAAAATTAATGTTTAAAAAAAATGAATTTTCCCATTTTATTTAATTAACTTTCAATTTTTTCCTTCTTTTTAAATAATATCTGATATCACCCCCATGTATAAATCAATAAACCCCAAAAACTATCAATACATTAATCAATAAATGATTATTGGGAGATCGTGAGATACAGTCTGGTGTGAAGTAGGTTGTAGAAAAACATTTTCCTTATCTTGCCACGTTTCGAGCTTTATTGAGATCGTCTTCAGGGCTAAAAGTGCTTATTTTCCTTGCAGATGAGTCTTTCTTGTCTGCCCTATTGAGAGTGCCTATTCAACAAAATTGCATCATGAAATAGACAAGAAAGTACAATAAAAAATCGCTCTTAATTAATTACAAGTTCTGAGAAAGGTGGCAAATACATCAGGAAATTTGTACCATCGTGGATTCATCCATGATCACCTGGCCTTTATATAGAGAAACATCAACTATCAATCTCCATTTTTCCAAGGAGAATATATAGAAAACGTTTAGGGGCCGGTAATAAAAGCTTGGAAGAAATACGGCGATCGCAAAAGGGGAATGAAGCAGGTCTCTCCGGCGTAATAATAGAACGGAGGATACAATAGCTTTTCAAAGGCTCGGTATGATTTCACCGCTGCATTCTAAATTCATTCGTACTGCGGATTTTTATCTAAAGTAATAAACCAGGAGAAGAATATTAAGAAAGAAGGAAATAATATTGCAATTGTAACTTTTTTTAAATTATATTCCCTTTTTGATTTTCTTGGATTTTGTAATTATTGCACTTTTAGATTATGGACAAATTATTTTAATGCTCTCAGTTATCTGGTTTGGAGTGAAATGATTTTGAATTTTGAAGGGGGTGGGGAAGGAAGTCGGGATAGAAAGACTTTTTTATATGAGGAGTCGGCCAAAATTAGGGCCTAACCATTACCCATTTTTCCCATTGTCGGCTCCTTTCACCTCAAAGAAGCCGACTCCTGGTATTAAACAAATGTCTTTCTATCCCGACTTCCTTCCCAACTCCATCAAAAGCCAAAGTGTATAGACAAAAAATGTCAATATCTCACTGACCTCTCCACCAGAAAACAAACCCTTTCAGTGAGTAAAATACTTTGATCGAATATAAAAAATATTTTTTCCGCATTGTATAAATTCAACTTTTTTCCACATCCGACATTAAACTTAAACAATGCTTGTAAATCCCAGGCCCTGAAGATGATTTCAATAACGATCGAAACGTACTTGACCAGGCTCTTGCCTTTTTCTTACACTATTAGAAACTTTAAATATATATATATATATATATATATATATATATATATATATATATATATATATATATATACATACACATCTGGTGTGACGTAGGTTTCAGAAAAACGTTTTCTTTATAGTGCACGTTTCGATCTTTATTGAGGTCATCTTCAGGGCCTTGGATTTATAAAGATCGTTTGAATTATACAAACACATGTAGGTTGTGAAAAAAAAATAACGCTTATAAACCCAGCTCTGAAGATGATCTCAATAAAGATCGAAACGTTGGGACAATAAAGAACATGTGCAGTAATTACGCTCTTTCGTCACGACACGCGAGAATGGCACAATTACACAGAACACAAACAATTTGTGCACTGAAGATGATCTCAATAAAGATCGAAACGTTAGCAGGATAAAGAAAATGTTTTTCTGAAACCTACATCACACCAGATTGCATCTCACGATCGCTGAATAATAATCGATTAACGGTCACTGATCTTCGCACATTTTTACATATTATTTAATCCAAATTGTAACAAATATTTATAGTATCTATAAATTAAAACATCGAAAATTTTTGAAAAATCCTACAAAAATTATCATTAAGTATAACTGAACGGTTTTCATATTCGACTACCCATAAATAACACTCAAGCTTTTTATATTCCATTATTGTTATATATTTTATACTTGGTATGGATTTTAACATTTAGGCTGTTAGGTTCGGTGAGGCTTGAAACATAGAAAAGGGTGTTGACGATGGAACTAACAATTTCTGTTTGTGAGGTCTGGATTCTGCGGATATTGTATGATTTGGTTGAACTCCATAGTAGTACATACTGAGATGTACAGGAGTATTTTGTTGTCAAAGAAATGTTTAGATCAGTTGGGTAACAATCTTTTAAATTACTGGTATCTATGGTTTAGTTCCATCCTTCTAGGTCGTGAGATTGTTTTGGTATGGTATGGTATAACGTTTTTACCAAACCTTAAGATTGCAGTGTTCAATCGCTATGATTTCAGACTGAAAAACTCTGGCATATTTATCTAGGTTTACTGTCAGTTCGGTCTTTGAACCATTTCCGTTTTGAAGCAATCGGTGTTCCAATAGGAGTTGCCTGATTCCAGTTCTCGTATGGTATGGTATGGTGGAAAGGATACTAGGAAGCGGAGTTTGCGCTCCCCAGACACTGCTACCTTATGGATTATTGCACCTTCCTAGTTCCTTAGTTCTGTGGAATAGACCCAATCCTTCTCCTAGAAGTATCAGGTCATTGACTGCCACTAGTGCAATTTGATTCCGTAAGGTTTTTCCATATGCTAGGTTAAATCTCCATTGGGCTGGTGCTTCACATTCGAAGATGATATGGGCGGCTCTTTCCTAATCTGTAAATAAGATCATTGTTGTATATAGACATGTTGTGTAGATGTTTCTCACATGGCAGTTTTTCAGAAGCCAACATCACACCTGACCTCATCTCACGACCTGCGAATTACCATTTTAAGGAAGACACATTTAATTTTTTATCCAAGCGTCCGAAATTGAACAAACCGTATGTAGTGATGGGCGTGCACTTATGCTTAGATGAAATTCAGCCCAGCTGTATTCCTCGGTGTAATTTTGGAGAAAATCTTTCCATTTGATCATTAATTACATTCACACTACCCCATAGAACTCGATATTTTTCGAATAATAGGGAATACCCTCCGCCATTCGCGCTAATAAATTACATATACACAGGTCAAATCGTCCGCACGCCCTCAGAACAGTCGATATTCCTCCCCGTATTGCTCATTCTTCGTGCAACATAATAATAAAAAATTTTCTTCTCGAATAAAAAAACAAATTTCTTTTCACATTATGTCCCATAAATTTGTTTATGTTTTGAGCAATTAAAAATCTGATAGCTCCACCGTTTGTAGCGTACAAAATCCTTTACAAAAGTGGGTAAAAATTATACGTTCTAGTTTAAAATTTCCAAATTCTACCTGCTCTGAAGTATCTTGAGCACAAATATTTTGAAAAAATAAGTAAAAATTTAAATCTATTGTAGATTACAAAAGTATTAAAGAAAACGTTTTTAATTTTTGGAAACGTTATGTGTACAAGAGTAATTCTGCCCGGCCATCTAGAAAGATCGCTATTGGTTAAATGATTTTTTTCCCATTTCATATATAATTTTTTATTGTTCATTAACTAAAAAGTTACATCTGAAGTTTGAAGAAAGTAAAATGTGTTCATACGAAAGGTTGTATAAAATGAATATTGTTTTTACTTTGAAACATCAAAAACTTATTCGTTCAAACTACATGTTTTAGACACAAATTTCTTATCTTTCTTGTACCAAATCGCTAAAGTAAGCGGAAATACAAATAAAATATCTTAAGCCCGAAATACCAAATAAATTTAAATACATAATTATTTTTTATGCAAGGTATTGGTAACTTAGTCACCATAGTTAGAAGTCCTGCCATTTTTCTGAATTTGGCCCTCTCCAGTTGCAGCAATGCTTCTGCCACTTTTGGTGAGAGTTGATTCGACATAAGTGACGTTCCCATGGGTTCAAGCATGATGAAATTAAGAATTAGATTTTCAGTTGAAAAGACAATACATCACCCATCAATTCTGCTACCTCAGGTTAAACCCAAACATACCTAAATTTATAAATATCTCCGATATAATCGGTTACGCCACACCACAATAATGTATAATATTAAAATCTTGTAGAGAAGAATATAATAATAATACTGCACTTAATACCGTAGTATATAAAATAAAATAAAAATAAATTTATCTGTAGAGATTAGTGACCATTAATCTTTAATTATTCAGATATCGTGAGATGCGGTCTGGTGTGAAGTAGGTTTCAGGAAAACATTTTCTTTGTCGTGCCAACGTTTCGATCTTTATTGCGATCGTCTTCAGTGCACTCTGAACACGACGTGTAAGAATGGTACAATCACACAGAAGACAAACACTTTGAGCCCTGAAAGTGATCTCGATAAAGCTTGAAACGTGGTACGATAAAAAAAATGTTTTTCTAAAACTACGTCACACCTTCTACAAATAATCATTTATGAGATATACAGTTCAGTAAAAACCATCTCCATACTTTATACATTAGTAGCTTTTTGTTGGTGTTAGAGAATTATTTTATTTAATGTCGTACCGAAGTTTTGCCCGATCTAATTGTACAAAGTCATGTTACTAACCCAGTAGATTCATAATTCATAAAAATACTGACTTAACAATACATTATTTTAACACCAAATCGATTATTTTAGAGTAAAGATTGGGAAGAACAATATAGAAATAGGTTGCTATGTTTAAATAATCTAGTGAAATGGGGTCCGGGCCAATTTTTCCGAGTGCCGTATATTCATTAGAAGGGGTATGGGAATGGAAAAAGGGATGTGAAAGGTGGAGCCCGAGGGCGTTCTTTATCCCTCGGAATGCTTTAGGCTAAACTAAAACACAATCAGTGTAATTGCGATACAATTACATAATATTTTTTTCGTGTTTTAATTAATTTGTGCCGAGGAAGGCAAACGTGGAAATCTTTGCGTAATACTTTTGTTTATTTTTTTAATTTAACGCTAAAATCGTGTAAGACTTGAATACGTATATGGTTAGAAAAATATTTGACAAATTGTTCCGAAGGAAAATATTTTTTTCTTTACGGGGTCTTGTGAGGGCGTCGAGGGCGAGGTGTTTGATTGATCACCCGTCTGACAAAATAACGCCCCCGCGGGCAACCTTTTGCGATTTTGTCACTAGACGGCCGGTCAATAAATTTGTACCGCAGATGTGCATTTGGATGAAGGGTTGATACGTCTCCCTGACAGATGGGGGAGGGGGTGTTGAAAAATCTCGAGACGTGTACATCTGCCCGATATTGGCGTGCTTTTTTTTTTATCTGATTATAAATCGATTTGGGGTTAGCGAGATGGATGACTTTTTTATTAGGTTTGTGTATAAAACGACGGCTTGAAACATTAAGCAAAGGGGTCGGTTCTAAAAGTTGAATCCAACAACTATTGGGTTGTCCGGAAAATAATGCAGGATTTTAAGTTTTCATTAAAAAAAATCTATATAAAATATTCTGTTTACGTTTACAGGATTACTCATTTGTATGAATGTCAACACTTATTAATCCTCTTCTAAATGATATTGTTTGTTTACCTCTGTAGCATTCCGCTACTTGGAAATAATTCAGTCATCCTTATAATGTCAAAGCGAGAATTTCGTACGATTTTCTTTTACGAGTTTAAACTCGGCCGAAGCGGAGCCCAAACGGCTAGAAACATTAACCAACTCTGGGGCGAGGGTTGTGTTAATGAGTGCACTGTGCAAAGGTGGTTTAAAAAATTTCGGGAGGGAGATTTCAGCCTTGAAGATGAAGAAGGTCGTGGAAGGCCTTCCTCTCTTAATGATGATGTTCTGCGATCAGTGGTGGAAGAAAACCCCAAAACAACTGTTCGAGAACTTGCAGAGCAACTCAAAGTCAGTAAAACGACCGTCGCTGACCACCTC
>CM077107.1:25157427-25178027 GCA_039619505.1 Cimex hemipterus
CTGTAACCAAATTAATACCATGCATCAGAAATTGGCAGTAATGAAGCCCTCTTTGGTCAATCGGAAAGGGCCCATTTTGTTGCATGACAACGCTCGACCACATGTGTCACGTGTAACGTCACAAAAATTATTGGAGCTTGGCTATGAAACTTTGCCTCACCCACCCTACTCTCCGGACCTCTCGCCTACTGACTACCATTTTTTTAGACACCTGGACCACTACTTACAACACATAATATTCAAAAATCAAACGGAACTGGAAAATGCATTTATTGACTTTATCAATTCTAAAAATTCTGAATTCTACTCAGACGGAATTAATAAGTTACCAACACGTTGGGAGAAATGTATTGAGAGTATGGGAAATTATTTTGATTAAAGAACATTGCTTTAAAGTAACTAGTTTCTTTTTTTTTTGTTTAATACCAAAATCCTGCATTATTTTCCGGACAACCCAATATAATCACAAATTATTTATTTTTTCCGTTGTATTGGCCAACGGACAAAATAACTTCTTTGACTTAATTATTCTTGTTATGTAAGGTCTTGGTTGAGATAAAAAAGTCAGTGTCACGAACGGGATTCGAACCCACGACTTTCGGCTAGATTCACCTTCGGCTCCTGACACAGACATTTTTATATCAAACAAAATCTTACATAAAAAATTATTCAAATTTATTTGGTATTTATTGCCTAAGATATATATTTATATTTCCACTTGCTTTAGCGATTCAGTAGAAGAAAGAAGAAATTTTGGTCCAAAACATGTAGTTTGAACGATTAAATTTTGTTGTTGATTCAATGTTCAAATAGTTTTAAGATTATACAACCCTTTTATGAACAAATTTTACTTTCTTCAAATTTCACATATAACTTTTTAGTTAATGAATAATGAAAAATGATATATGAAATGGGAAAACATTCATTTATCGAATAGTGATCTTTCTAGATGGCTGGGCTGAATTTCTCTTGAACACATAACTTTTCCAAAAATCAAAACGTTTTCTTTAATACTTTTGTAATGTACAATAGATTTAAATTTTTATTTATTTTTTCAAAATATTTGCGCTCAAGATACTTCATAGCCGGTAGAACTTGGAAATTTTTAATGAGAACGTATAATTTTTACCCACTTTGGTATAGGATTTTGTACGATAGAAACGGTGGAGCTCTCAGATTTTTAATTGCTCAAACGAAAAAAAAAATGTATAGCGCAGAATGTGAAAAGAAATTTCTTTTTTTATTCGAGAAGAACATTTTTATTATTATTTTCAACGAGGAATAAGCAATGCGGTGAGGAGTATCGAGGGTTCTGGGGGCGTGCGGATGATTTCAGCTGTGTATATGTAATTTATTAGCGCGAATGGACAGGGGTATTCCCAATTATTGGAGAAATATCGAGGGGGGTAGTGTGAATGTAATTAATGATCGTGAATGGCAGGATTTTATCCAAAATTACACCGAGGAATATCGAGTACTCTCAGGAATTACGAATGGATGTGTTAATGTAATTTATTAGCGCGAATAGTATGGTTTATACGCAATTACTCCGAGAAATATCGCGAGTACTCTGCGATAATATACAGGGTGGCTGGCGATAAGTGTCGAAAATTTCAGGAGGTATTTCTACTCACCAATCATAACAAAAAACTTTCTGTAAACCCATGTTCAAATTTCAACGGTGAAGAAGAATTTCAGGTTTTGGGTGTTTTTTTAATTTTTCTTCTTAGGTCTATTGGATTGCTTATAAACTTCAAAATTACTGACTAGAATAATCCGGTTTGTGCCAGCGGAAAGAAGGTTAAATTTGCTCTATGGGAACCTATTTATATTGCAGAATTGGTTAAAAAGTTTTGCACGAAAAATTCAGAAAAAATGTTGAAATTTTGGATTGGTAACTGTTAATAATTCAAAACTCCTGGCGCTTTGTAAATTTCCCCAAATGTTCTAGATTCAATTTGCTTCCAGCGGTATATCCAGCTTTTTGGATTGGCTTCTGGAGGGCCCAAAATTTTCGCATTTTGTTGAAAGAAATTGGTGTCGATAAGGGGTGGCATTTAATTTGACCAGAAAATCCGACTGGCTTTTGAGATTACTTTGACTTCTTTAATGTTCAATTCAATCAGATTGCTTTATCTTATCAGCTGAGATCTTCTTCAGGTTGGTGATTATGCCCATGTTATTAAATTATGTCCTTGTTCTCTAGTGCATATATTGCTGATATGTATTTCATTTACGGTTACTGTAATACTAATGCTACTGCCACAAGGAAGCAATACCACGCTCGTTTTCCACATTGAGACGTTTCAGCAAACCGCACCTTCCAATGACATCATCAAGGATGAGGGAAACGGGCTCTTTCGTGGAAAAAACAATTTATATCCTACCTATCACTTATTATGAATTTCCTCAAAATCAGGACGGTCACTATCAAAAATTTAATGTTCTTAATCGGATGAGAAGAGCCCTTTGGTCAGATTCTCCGAGGGTCATCCATCAGCGCTGTTCTTGGCACGCTGCCGATCCGACCCACAGAAGCTGCCATCGTTTCTTAATCTTGATTGCATTTTTAGCGTCAGAGCAGTCGGGATGTTGCGTCGTCCCTCTTATCGTTATCCCCCTATCTGTCCGCTACCCAAACTCTATCTGTCACCGGCAGTAGGTACCGCGCTGGGAAGTGTCGGTGCAGGTGTTGTAACCATAGCCACGACCTCCAATCACCTGAAGCGCGTGCATAATCGTGCGGGAACTACCGTGAAGTGGACGTACCCTTGCAATACACAGCGCCCTTCACACCATCCCTTATCTTAGACCCCTTCAAGAAAGGGTATGACGGAGTAGAGGAATAAATTTGAAAGTTGAATAAAGTTTTGAAGATTTGTCTCAGCAGGTACGCTAGCATTTTATTGTATTCGTTAGTTTATATTGTAAGAATAACTTTAAATTAATTTTTCGTTTTCTTATCGCAGATTATAACATATTAGATTAGATTATATATATATATTTTTTTTTTTTTGGACGAGGGTTCGCAACAGAGAGGTCATATAAACCCTCAGGGTGCCGGTGTTTTTGAAAAAAGCCCATTTGTAAGAATGTCGGGTTTGAATGCGGGGCCGCTGGATTCGAACCAGGGACCTTTACCTTACAGTGATAAGCGCCGTGTCAAAGACGGAACCTTGCGGGCACCAACGCCCCCTATAATCTTATTAGTTTATTAAATTAAAACATTTGTAAAATAATGGTAATTGCGCTGTCAACTTCAGTATTCTAATAAATAGATAAAAACTCATAATAAAATTATTTTATTTGATAGATTTAATTAGGATAGTAAAATTAATTTTATAAATTGTTCATAATCAATAGATCTAATTACTGTAGCGATAGTACTGTTGATGATATTCATGGAAGGTTATACACCATTAATTACTGTTTATTAATTAAATAAACAACGGTAATGTAATTAATAAATATCAATTAGAGCTCGAGACGTTTCTTGACTGTTAAAACTATTTGGAAAAGAGATGCCCCTTATTTAGAGGTGATTCTTTTTCCTAAATTGTATGTTTTGTTTTTTTATTCTTGAGAGTTGTTTACAAAGAAATATGGCAAAGATGAAAAGCAGCACGCTTGAAAGATTTTCCCTTCTATATTTCCTAGGACAGATGACCCTTCTACCGTTCGTCAGATAAATTACCGTCATTTTTGTTTTTGAGCCCAGTCATGAGTATCCGGCGGAACGGTAATGAATTCAATCAAGAGGGCTGTCTACGCCCATTTTGTTTTACCGTGCTTGCGTCAGGATTTTGAAAAAAAACCAGGGGGGGAACACAGACGAGAATGAGGAATGACTGGAATGAGGTTATGCCCGTGGGGAGGGGGATGGCTTTTTGGGGGTCAGGGGGCCAGGACGACAAGGAGAAAAAGGAAAGAGCCTAAGAGAGAAAAAAAGACTATCGATTGGCTCCGTCTTAGTCTACATCAAACAAAATCAAAGCCCCTATCTCCTTGACACACACGTTTCCCCTCTTAAAAGGCATTTTCCCCTCCGAATCCACTTCAACCAAGTCGGTGGGATGCGTGTCTTACGAGGGTGAACTTTACCGCGAGATTAATTGTAATCACCCGGTGCCCAGAGGATCCTGGTTAGCTGCAAGGGCTCGCCTAATATAGTCTATATATCACCCAAGGGACTTGCTAAAAGCTTTTACCATTGTTTAAATTGCGAATGAACACTATTAACGGAATTCTCTTCCTCAAAAAAGGATCTTTTCTTCTTTTACTCAAATGTTAAATTTCGTTAAAAACACATTCTAACGTCAAATAGCATCCTGACTTCATCGCATTATTTATACTAAGACTTAGATACATTTATTTTCTGTACAATAAACTAAACGCGAATTACGCAAACGAAAACCCTCATAGCCACTTGTATATGTTTCATTTTTTAAGAGAAAATAATTTCAATATTAGTTATTCAAATATCGTGAGATGCGGTCTGGTGTGATGTAGGTATCAGAAAAACATTTTCTTTATCGTGCCAACGTTTCGATCTTTTATTGAGATCATCTTCAGGGCTCAAAGTGTTTGTCTTCTGTGTAATTGTGCCATGTCGTGTTGAGAGTGCACTCTCTTACTCAACCAGTCTAGATAATAAATTATTCGTGCCCGACACTGCACTCACCACATCGTGGAAAGTGAGTGTCATAGCAAACCGACTAAGTCTGTACAGAGATTACCGTGAACTTGAGAAGAAAAACCAGTGTAACTAGGAGTAAAACGAAGCCTAACTTTTCACAAAAGTAGGAAATAAGCTGGATTCCCTCGGCGCTGGGTTGGATTCTAAACTAACTTTTATAGCCCATGTCTCTAATTTTAAAACGCTAAAATATGTTACAATAAGTTTTCCCTGCTGTGGTGGCCACATGGCTAGATCCCACTACCAATGGGATGTTCTCCCCCTCCAATCTACAACCAATCAGAGTAGAGCCCTTTGGAATATCCGTTGAAATCAGTCAGACGAAGGCTTACCAATCACTAATGAAGACGACAGCAAGGGTACTCGCAGCATTAGTTTGATTATCGCTTTCTCGACACAGCCGACTTGGCTAAAAACGCCAACTAGTGCACTCGGCTAATTGCTGTACTTGACCTCACCCAACGGTTACTCGGTTCCAGACCACCACCACCGGTCCTTTTCCTGGCCATCAAAGCTCCCCAACTTCTTTGTCGCGATTCCGAATTGAGTGTTAGAAATAATTTGCTTAGTTTGAAAACTAGCCTGGTCTGCGTTAACGACTGCATGTCCGGTGCGGGTTTTGCCTGTATCAGAAACCTAAAAAACTGCGATTAACCTAAAACATGTTTTACAGCTATGCCCAAACTGCTATCAAAGAAAAATTACACCAACCATGATTGATGTACTTCATCTAAATTCCGGGATTCAATCCAGCACACAATCATATAGTCAAATTATGAAAACATTTTTTAGCTGTTCATGTAGTACCAAAGCCATAATAAAAGGCATCGGGCAAAAATCAACATTATTAACCTGTGCCGAGCACAAAACTCTTTGGGTCCTCCAATTTAAAACTGACGATGATTAAATTTGGGTTAATTTTAATACGTGAACTAGAACAAACTAGCAAAATAAAACCTCCCAATAAGCGAGAACTGTACGGAGCGCTATCTAGTGTACGTCTGTTGGGAAGCCCAAAGTGGAAAGAAATGGCACTGGCCGGAAACAAAATTCATCTAATCGTTCTAATGTTCGACTTATACAAGCAAAAATGTGGGCCATCAATATAGTTTTTTTCGAGCAATGTATACTTTATAAATGGATGATTCGATTTTTTTTGCAAATCCTCTTCGATCTGGTATATAGCTTTTTTAGACAAATTGGTACTTTTTTATACCAATTTAATACTTTTTCCAACCAACTTAGTTCCCTTCCAAAGCAAACTAATACTTTTCCTGAGGATTTTAATACTTTTCAAATGGTGCGGGGTAAAAGCGGATATTGAACATAATCATACTGCCAAGAAACGAAATTTATCATTGAAAATAAGAAAATTAATATGTTCAATATCCCCTTTTGCCCAACCCATTTGAAAAGTATTACGTTGTTCGGGAAAAGTATTAATTTGCTTGAGAAGGATACAAAGTTGGTTGGAAAAAGTATTAAATTGGTATAAAAAAGGACCAATTTGACTGAAGAAAGCTGCCAGATCGAAGGGGGATTTGCAAAAAAAAATCGAATTAGCAAGAAATTATATTTTTAAAGTTGAGTTATCTAGAGTCGATTGTATATAATAACGTAAATAAATGTTTTTCCGATCTTGTTTCAAGTCAAGTAGAGGAAGAAATAACTCTGCTCATCTTCCAAGCTTTCGGCATGCCATCATCAGAGAATGAATAAATTTTGAAAAGTAGATTAAACCAACATAAATGAATTTTGGGGAGATGTTCCTTTCAAAAACGACCCATTTTACCATTAAAATTGTTTAATTACTTAATCGAGTTTTACATCAATTATAGAAAACAATGAAAAAACCTGTCTTAATTTCAACTTAACCAACCTCAAGTACTCCGAAACCTCGTAGACGAGTTTCATCGGGTTTTTCATAATTCCGTAATGTTAATATGAAAAATAGGATGATGTAAGTTAAAATAAACCAAAAAACTTATCATTAATGTTGTAATATATATTCAGGCCCTGATGATGGCCGTGTAAAGGCCGAAAGCTTGCCAAGTGATCCCAGAGTCCACTTCTTACTCTACCTGACTTGAAACCAGATCCCAAACACATCCATCATCGTGGTCGAATTTATTTAAGTACGAAAATGTTAAAAAACATAGTGCAAAAATACGTTTTTCATATTAAAATATACGTTTCTTTCCGATCAATCCTCTTGTCAATGTAAAATGTGGCATTGTGTCAAGTCTGAATGGTTTGGTTTCAACTGAAAGCTGACGTGGAAGGGCCTAAACTCGTTCCTGTTCCTGACTTAATAAAATAACAACAAAATAACATGGGAGAGGAGCGAGACCCTTGGGACCACGTCCTTTTCACAAAACCCTTTGTAATTTTTTTAAGGAAAATCATAAAATCCCTCGGCTTTTTGTCAAGCACAGCATGTTTAAGACAAGCCAAAGGGTTTATTTTCATCTTCGAGTAAAGCGCACATTTTTTTCTCCACAGCGTGAATTTATCTTTTAACCGTATTCTCTTTTAAATTCATGTTAAAATGTGATTTTTGTTGTTTAAACAAAAGAAATATTGCTGTTTCAAGTATTCACATGTTAGGAAAAATAGCGTTTTCATTATTCTCTTGGTCAAAAAGGCCATAACCAGATTTTATTATAGTTGGTTGTTTCAATAAATTTTAATTTTCAAGAAAGTTTTTCTGATGAAATTATGTAATAGCATTAAAAGTTCCGAAACTGTGCTGTAGATGTCGTTTTTCTTTTAACTTGCTGTTGTTGCCAAAAAAAAGTAGACATAAAATCAGCTTATGAATTTAATTAATTATTTTGTTTTTCAAAAATGACAAAATCACATAAGAAAAACTACTACGAGTTGGTATGCTAGGGAAATTTGAATGGCGAGCAATTCGTCAAAAAAGATTATCCTTTTGAGGGCGTTGGCGCAGACGTCCATGGCGTGGGCGATTTCGAATTCCACGTCCGGTTGCGGGTTGGAGCTGGAGCTGAGGCTCGCGTAGGTGTTTATCATGTGTGCGGAGATGACGACCGACAGGTATGTGAGAAATTCGACGTCCGTCTCAGGGGGCGACATGGCGATGGCGACGCCCCTGGCCGATTCGAACAGCTCGTCCATGCATTCGTCGACGTTGATCGAACCGCTGATCTTCCTCCCGACGAGCTGGGCCCTTTTCGCCGCCCTCGATTTGGCCTTCGCCAACTGCTTGCACGAGTTCTCGACGTAGCGCCTGATCTTGTAGAAGTCCGACTTGACCTGGAGCCAGTAAACGGCTCGCCTTAAACACACGAGCTTCGTCAGCGCGAACACGACAGGCAATGCTACAAAAAATGAAATAAACTACCAGAAAAAACTTGCGATTATTTATTTAAAATATTAGCTAAATAATTTTTAAGAAACAAATATTTCCACACAATAAAACTGTAAACCTTTTCTTTAATAAAAAAGTTCAACCGGTAAGTCACGGAAATCACATTTACTGGGTGTTGGCAGTTCAGGATCAGACGTTGGTATTTATTATCTGTCCCGTTAGACTTCATTGGCTGTCAACAGCTAGTCTTTTACCATGAATCAAAGCATATCTCAAAGTGGTGCTATACTCGAAATTCTTCCATTAAGCCACCTATTATACAACTAGCCAAATAGAAGGTCTACGTTGTACTCCGTATATTCCACCAAGGGCACTACACATTCACGCTAATAAATACGTTCAGTCTCAATATACGAAACGGAATGTACAAAATGAGATGTCTATTAATACTACCTACAATTAAACAGACTAACCCCAAATACTCACGGCAGTGCCCAAGAAAAAATTTTCAAGTCGAGTGACATGCCTACTCGTTTTCTCATGCCGCCTACTATACTCTTCAATTAAATGCATCAACCAATTTTTTCCGGGAAAAATAGGGAGATTTAGTCCTAAGCTAAGCGTCCGATTCAAACTAGTCTGGCCTATTCTTAGTAGAATGATATCTCTTGTTTGATTAAAATTTTTTGATAAGTTTAAACTGAAAATAACACAACGGACAGATTTTTTTGTTGTTTTATAAAAATTTCATTTAAGACGTTCAACAGAAATAAAAGCGATTTTTCAAACACGACATACCCTGAAATTATTGGGACGTCTGTATGGTTGAATGAGGTTTCCAGGATCGATAACTACAATGCGTTCACCAATTTCCATACCTTGCTTAATAAAATTCCATATCTCTTTTTCCTTCGAGTTGAATATAAAACATGTTATATCAGGGCTTAACCATCTGAGAGTACCACTGGTAGACATTACTAAATTTGCTCTTTTTTTTAATAATATTTTTTTTTACTTTTGAATTTTGTGATTGGTAAAAGTTTTGTGAAGTTCTGACGCATTGTCAGCTGATTTACTGTCCGCTTGTTTTTACTTTTCATCTCATGGAGTTGATTGAATTTTGTTCATTTTCCTGATCATTATTTTGAAGATAATTAGGGAATTTCAACATGCCGTGCATTTTAACAAGCTGACTCGCATGTAGATATCTGGTCGACAAATGCTATGCCCAGAGAATTTAACATTGGATCAAAGGAATTTTGATGATTCGCAGAAACTATCGGGGGAACTTATTTCAATATTTCATGAGGGGTGAATGAGTATGATCTGCCTCTAGGCACATTAGCGCCTCTTATTTTAAATAAATGTGTTTATTATGAAAAGAAAACAGGCTGTTCGCCGGAATGTAGGATATTATGTGCGTTAGACGTATGGACATCGAATACCTCGGTTGCTCCCCTATAGGTTTTTTTAAGGAGGGTTCACAACAGAAGGGGGTGTCAGGGTGCCGGTGTTTTCAAAAAAAGCCGATTTGTAAGTATGGGCCGCTGGATTTGAACCCGGGACCTTCGCCTTATAATGACGAGCGCCGTGTTAACGCCTAAACCCTTGCAGCCACCTACGCCTTAATTATATTCTAATTTATAATCGTGTACAAGAATGAAGGAAAACTGTATTTATTAGCAAGGGTGATGATGGATTTATGGGTATGAACTTAGCGATAGTCTGTCTGTCTTTCGTGTGAACGATCCATCGTCGCTCATTATTATTTATCAAACTGCTTATAGTGTTCTAACTGTTTATTGAAACAACGGTACAAACAAAAGCTAAAAAGTCTAAAACATACAGATATAATAGAAACATATAAATACCGCTCAAGTGGAACATAAAATGGAGGAAACATGCGTCAAAAGTTTCTCTGATCTAGAAGGTCGCCATAAAAAAAAAAAAAAAAATTGAACGGTCGAATTGACGATAGTTAGAAGTTGGTAACTGTGAAAATATTATCTGTACAGAAGACTTAACATCCTTTTCAGCCAATCTGTTCCATTATACATATTAATACATCATGAGAGAAGACCTAGCGGGAGATGTTACCTGGCAACAACACAATTTCACATTGAACCACTCACTATTGACCCTGGTTCAAATATCGCGGAAAAAGCTCAGGTGGAGTGTAAGAGGATAAATGCAATAATTGACGATCGATATGTCGAGTGATTCGTGAAATTTTCTAAGGCGAATTAGCCATGGATATTCTGATATTTGTTGTTTATTGCACAATCGGAAAATAAAGTTTTTAGTGCGATAGAAGGTTCGTCATCAAATTTGTTTAAGCATAATTTGTATTGAATTTTGACATCAGGTCTCGGCACGGTCACAAGACTGTCGAAATCACTGGAGAGGGCGAGTTAGAGTCGTAACTGCTCCCTAGCATCTGAGAATAGATCTACACAACATGGGCATATAGAACTATGGTCCCATTTGCAGATTATATAATGAGAAGTAGGAAACATCATATCATCATCGAATGCGAAGCAAAAGCTCAATGGAGATTTAATCTAACGTATGGAAAAAAACTTAGGGAATCAAATTGCAGCAGCGGCAGTCAATGACCTGATACTTCTACGAGAAGGATTCCGTATTTTGAACTGAACTAAGGTACGAGGAAAGTAAAATAAGCCAGAAGGCTGCAGTGCCTGGGGAATACAAACCCCGCTTCTAATTACAGGACATGTAGGAGTAAAATGCAACGAGAACCTTTGGATAAAAAGAGCATAGTGCCGATGGTAGCCGAACCCTCCTGTGGCATAGGAACCCATACTATCAATGAAAACCTCAGACAGAAGGAGAAAGAAAATGATGGAACAATGTACTCTACTCATTGTCCACAGGCAATCGAAGAATCTCCTAACAAATTGCGGACGTAAAGAAGTCACAGAATGTGTCAAAGGAAGCAAAAATAAACTGCCATGATTTTTGAACGGCTTTAGGCTTAGTTTTTTTATGCTGTAAGTCTAGCCATTTTAATAGTCATTTTTGACAAATATATAGGTTATCGCAATTTTGTCTGTAGTTCTAAGCGGTTTATTTTCAGTCATTAATATTTGGTAGAATTTACTGTTCCTATATCTGTGTTATATAATATATAAATGTTTTATTATTTAATTTTAAGGTCATTTGTTGGGACAAAACGATGTAATGTTGTTTTGTTTTGTTTTTTTTTTTGCAGAAAAATGATAAGGACTTAGCTGGGGCGATGCTGAGTCTTTTTGTGCTTTTTATTGCGCCTTCAGCGGTGATCTCAGTTCAAGAATGTACAAGGTAAGCGCTCCAGTTTTATATCGAGCCCAATCGTCTCGTGTTATTTTCTGTAAACGAGAAGAAAAAGAAGGTCGAGTAGAAAATCCCCTTCGGGCAATTTTTTCTCCAGATTTTAATCTCGGCGCGAAAACGGCAAGAACCGAATTATTGAATCACCGGGGTTGTTAAGGTGTTTTAAACTCTCTTCCAAGCTCGAATGGAAAAAGAGGGCTGAAGTTTACCCATTTTCCTAATGCCACCCCTCAGAAGAGAGCCAGAGGCCCATCCCACCCGTCACGATCACGGTTTACTGCCTTGACAATAAATTTCGTACTTACCAGTCTAATAAACGGTCTCATGGATGGAGTCACTTACCCTAGCCGCCCTCCTGCTGGGATCGAGAGGGATGAACGCTGTCCACAGAAAGTAATAGGGGAGACGAAAACCCGGTCTGATGGTTTTTGGGGAGGAAAAGTTAGTTCACCAGGTGAAAAAAGACCAACGGCGAGAAGGGAAAGTAGGAAAAAGTTAATTTACAGATCCCAACGGAATAATAACATCGTTAGGGTCTGGCTCTCTAATTTATTTCCAAACTTTATTCATTTCAATCCCGACCGTATTGGCCGTTTAATTTTTTAATACAAAAAAAACATACATTAAGTCACGATAAGAAACATTGCGCATAATTAAGGTGTTCATTGAATCTGCCGTAAATTTAAAATGTCATAGTGGATAAACCTAATATAAAAAGTGTAAATAACAAAAAAATGGTTAAATTTATTTTCCCTTTATTTTATTTTGTAAATTATAAACCCTATCAATTTTATTACAATATTCAATCCCTGACATGGGCAATTATTTCCATCATAGGATTTAAAAACATAGGTGCCACATTTCTATTTATATCGCCTTGTCTATCTCTCTCTCCTTTCATTTTCTCTCTCACGCTTTCACTTTCACTTTCTCTCAATCTCACTCTCTCTCTCTCTCTTTCTCTGTTGATCACTTTTTTTTCTTTCTCTCCATTCTACCGTTTCTATTTATCTCTCTTTGTTCATAGGTCTCTCTCTCCTCCCTTCTCACTCCTTCTCTCTCTCTCATCCACATTTCTATTTATCTCTCTTTGTCTATCTCTGTCTCACTTTCACTTTCTCTCTCACGCTTTCATTTTCACTTCCACTCTCACGCTTTCACTTTCTCTCTCTTTCTCTTTTGATCACTTTTTCTCATTCTCTCTCTCTCACTTTCACTTTCACGTTCTCTCTCACATTTTCACTTTCTCTTTCTCTCCCTTCTTCACGTTTCTATTGATCTCTCTTTGTTCATAGGTCTCTCTCTCCTCCCTTCTCACTACTTCTCTTTATCTCATTTACATTTATATTTATCATTCTTTCTCTCTCTCTCTCTCTCTCTCTCTCTCTCTCTCTCTCTTACTTTCACTTTCACGTTCTCTCTCACACTTCACTGTCACTTTCACTTTCACTTTCTCTCTCTCTCTCTTTCTCTCTCTCTCTCTCTCTCTCTCTCTCTCTCTCTTTCTCTGTTGATCACTTTTTTCTCTTTCTCTCCCTTCTCCACGTTTCTATTTATCTCTTTGTTCGTAGGTCTCTCTCTCCTCCCTTTTCACTCCTTCTCTTTATCTCATCTACATTTATATTTATCATTCTTTCTCTCTCTTTCTCTCACTTTCACTTTCTCCCTCACTTTCACTTCCTCTCACTTTCACTTTTCTCTCTTGATCACTTTTTTTCTCTTTCTCCCCCTTCTCCACGTTTCTATTTATCTCTCTTTGTTTGTAGGTCTCTCTCTCTCTCCTCCCTGCTCACTCTCTCTCTCTCTCTCTCTCTCTCTCTCGCCCACACACAGACGCACACAAAATCATTCCTCTTCTTAATTATACATATGAAGTTCAAAGATTTTTGGTATTGCCAGTAGCGCTTTCTGCTATATTCATTCAAAGTGTAATTAACAAAAGCATGTTAGTTCAATTAACTGCGCTAGTGGACGTTTCAAACAAAAGTGAATTTATCAGATGCTTAGAGATCTAATTTTCGATATTATTCCGTTTCATGTCAAAGTTCATCTTGGCCGAAGTAAGATTGTTAAATTGTAATTTGTCAAGAAAAAACAATAAGTTTGCATGTAAATATTGTGAAAATGATACTTTGTCCCATGTTATTTACCTATTTTGCAAGCAATTTTGAAAATTCTATTGAAGAAGGTGTACATGTCAAAAAAAAAGGTACGGCCAACTCGTCAAACTATGTGCAATGGTTTCGTTTCATTGCTGGTGTAGTATCATCAATTCAAATGATCGATTCTTTTGATATTATCACAAATGTTCAGGGACGTGGATAGAGCTGTAGGAAGCCAAAAATGACATCTTAATAATGTAAATGTAGAAGTTGTGACCTTAACTACTTCGGTATCAAACTCGCCGAAAGTTTATCTATAGCTGCGCATTTCAATAGGAGAATTTCAAAGGCCTAATTTGAGCTTAACTCCTTTAGCAACTTGATAGCAACTTAATATATAATAAACATGTCCCTTTGTCATCAAAACAATCAATTATTCTAATTAATAATAAACAGCTCTCTATTGATTGTTACGAGGAATATAGATTCAGGTATATTCTTCGTACAAAGATGTCGAATTAATATTTCTTTTTATTTAATAGCACCGCCAAAAAGTATACCAGACCAAATTAATGCCCTCATTTTCTATTACACGTTAAAATTACACATTAAATATTTACGAAGATTTAGATTAAAACGAGCGCTTACATTGACTGCTCTATAATAATGAATAATAAACTAGAAAGAAATTTAGTGTTGTTTAGGATTTAATTTTTCTAATTAATATATATAAGAAAGAGTTACAATCCTACTGTAATGAGCAAATACTGAAAAATAATTGTTTAAATTACAATAACATAAATAAAAATTTCATTTGATATTTATAGCTAGAAGAGCTTTACCTAAATAATATACAGTTCAATCAAAATAAAATTCAATACCCACTCTGATGAACTCGGAGAATAGTATTGTATCAGTAATCTCAATCTTTTCAATTCTGGCTGAATTCAACCTTGATTATTTGAACAACCGAAACTGAAAGCGAATTAATATAGAACTAACATAAATATTAATGCTGATAGAATTTGGCCCAATATGCTAAAGATGCCTGGCTGTACGATGACGACATGATGGCACACGGAGCGGTTTTGACCGAAGGGTTCATCGCGAGAAAAATCGAGGTTGTGCGTCGTTCATTGCTGTTGGATGTAATCTGACAGAGTCGGTCGGTGGCGGTGACAAGACCCAAAGCGTCGGTTTTGAAAACGCCAGGCGGAGAGTCGTACCCATGTATTGCATCAGCCCTGACACACGTGGCGTTGGATCGAGCTGTTCGTACCCCACTTTCTTGAAGGGTTGTTTGTTTGTCAGTCTTCTAATTTACTCTTAAGATTGAAAAAAATAGACGTGGAGAAAAAAAAATTGTAATGCGGCATTTTATTGTACTATCTAACTCGTCAAAACTACCCATTGACATCCTCGTAAAGCAAAAAAATTATTCAGGGTGTTTCCTCATCTCTGAAAACAAATTCTTAAAATGCCCTCTTTCGCTTCTCTTCTCGACAATTGGATGAACCCGCATTCATCTCGCTTTTTTCTCCGTTCTCTTCTTCCAACGTTACTACACATAAACGCTTCGGTCAAAATCGGTCCGTGTGTCACCGCTCTATGGTAAAGGACCGAAGTTCAAATCCTTACAAAAGTGCTTTTTTTTATCAAAGGCACCGACACCCCGAAGATTCATACAACCTCGTAGTTGATGTATCCCTTAGATAGTGTTGTTAAATCAGTAAACGTCTTTTTATATTTATGTGTGATAATTTTATTGTTTTTGTTTATTTCGTTAATTGGTATTACTTACTTATATATTTCCGTGCTATTCCATGGTACACCTACCCCGCGATCCGGCTGGAGTAGGAGAGTATGGTAGTATGTACACATTCAATTTGGTATCAGCGTACACACTCCCTATAAGGAGTCAAGCATGACAAACTTCTATTAAGTGGGACACATGGAACAACCTTCCTCTCCACCGGCTTTGGCCCAACCTTTTCCATTTAATTAATTAATGTTTTAAGTTGTGAAAAAAAGGCAGAGACAGGACCGGGATTCGAACCCACGACCTTCGGCTCGATACGCCGCTACTCTCTAACACTTGAGCTATCGTGACTTCGATACCCTCGGGAACTAACTTCCGATCTCAACCACACTTTTTTAATTTTCCCTCCTTTTTGCAACTTTTTTAACTCAACATAAAAACTTGATTAATTAAATTATATTAATTGGTAAAGCGGACTACGAAAAATAGTGAATTTAACTTGTCCTTTTATTTTTGTTTTTTCTGTTGGTAGAACAGGTCAATGGAATGATAGGTTACTAGGGTCTTTTTTAATGTTTAATTGTATTTTATTTTATTTAAGCGTTAGTATATTTAATTACCTATGTGCTGTTTCTTCAATAATAAACATTTTTGGTTGTTTCATGGAGAAATCCGTCCTGGCAACGGCGAATAGGGTATCGGTAATGACCTCCTTCATTAAAACGGACATCTGCTATGATCAAGCTCTTTGTCATCTGGAAAATTACTCTTGCAGATGCCCCAATTTAATACTGTCTCTATACCGTTTGAATTGGCGGTTATCAGATTGAAACTGCCCACGAATCGTTTGAAATTCTCCCCGAACGACAATTATTGATAGACGTTTCAACTTGCCGTTTATGAAATTATTTCTTGGTAAACATCATATACATTTATTCTATATGCTTCTCGACTTTTATTTTGCTCGGTGTTAACTAGTTTATAAAAAAATTGGGTTATTTTTGGCATTTTTATCTGCATGTCTACCTGATCTATATATAATTATCTATTATTATATATATATTTTTTTTTGCCGGATAGGGATGCGGTTATGGATCAAACAGGCGGCCACAATGTCTTCTTCACCTCGACCTGAGTTGATCTATTGCGCAGGCCTGTTTTAACAACTTATAACTCACTGGTCAGCTTCAGGTTGTCAGTCAACCACCATAGCCTTGCCAGAGGTTCCTTAGTGTAGGATCTTGCTTGTGATTTTTCCTGTCTTCGTTGCAAAACCTGCATTTACCCAGACCTTCTCAGATACATAAAATGAGTTTTAGGTCTCCTCCTCTTCCTGGCAGTAACTGTCTCCTGTGTTTCTTATTTCTCTACTCCTATCAGTTTTCAGTGGCAGTGCACTGTCAGCAGTCCAGCCACAATACTGGTTCCATTGCGGTAGCCTTCCAGTAATTCTTTTGTAAGTTTTGAGGATGTCAATGAAAAATGTTGCGTGTTCCATACCTGTGGTATTGTCCAGGTTTTAGACTAATAGAAGATCCATTGTAAAGTATAGTCTCTTTTGGGGCTGGATGATAAGTCTCAGTAGGGTTCAGGATTTAGAAAGTGCATGCTGTCCCCTCTTTGACCAACATCTCAAACTTTTGTAGCCTCCATGCCATCAGACCATGGTCAGGTCATCAGTGTCACTGATTTCTGTCAGGTCTACAATGAAGTTCCAAACCCTCTATGACTTCACCTCTCGTCAGGTTAGGGCTTTTGGTTCTGTCTGTCTTTCACAGTAAGTAGCTATCTTCCGAGAACGTATTCCTAGCATTTTGATTTCCCTGGGGCAATGTTCAATCCCTATATTTCAGACGGAAAAACTTTGGAATTCTCTTGATCACTTTCCGTTTTGGATCAATCAGTGTACCAGTAGGAGTTTGCTTTTAGCGGTTTTCTTTTGCCTGATTCTTCCAGTTCTCGTATGATATGGTATAGTATGGTGGAAAGTATACTAGGAAGCGGGGGTTTACACTCCCCAGGCATTACAGCCTTCTGGCTTATTGTACCTTACTAATTCCTTAGTTTTTTTTTCGCTCTTCGCTTTCCCCACAGTGGGCACAACTTCCGTCTTTTACCGTCACGGGGTGACAATGAGGACCGCGGCTACTGCCGATCCTCAGGACGGCCAACACTATTCTATCCTGTTTTTTAACATTCTCATAACGTTTTGTTTAGTTTTTCGTTCTTAGTCAGCCAGCAATAATGCCTTTAACCCAATAGATTATTTTTGTATCTCTTTTTTACGTCAGCAGGAAAATTGGAAACCCCTGGTCAGGTGGCAGGGTTGCAGCTCTCTTGGCAGGTTGTATAATTCTAACATTTCCTTCAATACCAAAACAATTCTTTTTCTTTCAGTGTGATTACTTTTTCATATATATCCTGGATCGGTGGGTTTTTGTTTGAATAATTGTTTTTTGAAAGTACGCTATGATGGAAAGGATTTCTTCAGCTGTTTCTTTATTTTTTTTCTGTTTTCGCTTTGAACGGTTGTTTGTTGTAAAATTGAAGAATTCCCCTAGGAAAGTTTGAAATATTTGATTATAAAAAAAAAGTCCAGCAATAAGAGAAAATAAAAGCTGAACAATACGGTGAGAAAGAGTGACAAAAAGGTCAGAACGACAGTTGTAAAGGATTAATGTTAATTTTATTCATAGGAAGTAAAGGGGTGAAGGCAAGATGTCGCAACGTTAATTGCCTCCTTGGCTCGTTATCTCCTGGCTGGTACACTAAGGACCGAGTCAGGTGAACACATTTCTTCCCTATCAGCCTCCCTGTTTTTACACCTCTTGCAAAAAAGGGGCGTCGAGTGAAATTTAAACTTGCTAACTTGGTTTTAGGTGAAAAGTTGAATCTTTGTGTTTTCTCAATTAACGTTGGTGTCCCCCCAGGGCTACTGGGCCTTGTTTTTCATTAGATTCATGAGACGCTTCCATTCTTTCTAACAGTTACGGTTTATTTCGGCAAACTCTGATCCTCAATATCCCCAAAATTAATTGATGAATAAAGTACTTGTAAGTAAAATACTTTTTTAGAGATCTTAGAATATCGTACATGATATTTAATGCATACACAATTTAATTAACATTGTTTTAACCTAACTTGGCTTAAATTATATTCACAGTATATTTAAACAAAAAATACCACTAACACTTAATTTCCCATCTTATTATAAAAAGTCCGTTTCAACATTTAGAAGGGAAAAGGAGGGAAAATTTAAAAATAGGTTGGAGTGGGGAGTTGATGCCCGATTGGATAAAAGTGACGATAGCTCAAAGTGGTAGAGCAGCGGTGTATTGAGCCGAAGATCGTGAGTTCGAATCCCGTTCGTGACCCTAGCTTTTTCATTTCAACCAATACCTTACATAAAAAGACTAATTAATTGAAAGAAGTTATTTTGTCAATCGGACCACGAAACATAATGAATTTAATATGTAAAACGAATTAAATCTTCATCAAGAGCTCTCCTTGGCCATTTCATTTGTCGCCGAGAATCGAATCCTGAATGCAGTACATGTGAAAAAAGGGAAAAAGGAGAGAAAATTGGAAAGGTAGGTTTAGATGGGAAGTTTATGCCCGAGTGTATCTAGCCGAAGATGGTGGGTTCGAATCCCGCTAGTGCCATAGACTTTGTTATCTCAACTAAAAACCTTAATTAATTCTAATATACAAATTTAAATAAATAATTAAATGCACAAATAAATATTTTAATGCGTGATTAGTGACAGTTAATCAATATTAATTCAGATATCGTGAGATGCGGTCTGGTGTGATGTAGGTTTCAGAAAAACATATTCTTTATCGTGCCAACGTTTCGATCATTTATTGAGATCATCTTCAGGGGCGATGTCCGATATGTTAATAATTATAAATTAACGGTCACTAATCTCTACACATTTCTACACGAGAAGAACGAAGGATATGGGATTCTATGAACAACTTTCATCTACATACGGACAGCGAACAGTATTCTGAAGGACATCGCCAACAATGAGAAGAAACTCGCATCGGCCATCAATCAGAGAACTTTTTTGCTGAAATGCAGACAACACAAAGCCCTGGAGATGATCTCAATAAAAGATCGAAACGTGGCACGATAAAGAAAATGTTTTTCCGAAACCTACATCACGCCGGACCGCATCTCACGATATCTGAATAAATATTTTAATACTCTTATGACTATGTATTTGATAATTAAGACGTTTATAAACCAGGTTCGTTTTTGATCCCGTTATGTTTCCAATTTGTATTTGTTGGATATGCACCAATGGATCTGAAAATGGGATTTGAGGAGACGCTTAAAGAATTTCCTTGCCACATCGAATATTTCCTCTTCTACCCAACTGGTAAATATGGAATTTATACGACAGGGTGTAGGACACGTCCCAAGATTTTTCTCAGAAGGAAAATGGTCTGATTATTAAATGTAATCTGTTGTACAAATAAGCCAGAACAAGAAATCTGGGACTTTTCTAAATTCAACATGAACCTTCTTCTAGCGACCCAGGAGGATTTTGAGTTTAAATCCATCCGAAGTTTTAGTTTATTATTATCAGAATATCATTTAACACGTGGTTTTTAATTCATGCGAAACACTATTTCAATCTGTGTAGAAATTAGTGACCGTTAATCGTTAATTATTCAGATATCGTGAGATGCTGTCTGGTGTGATGTAGGTTTCAGGAATCCATTTTCTTTATCGTGCCAACGTTTCGAACTTTACTGCGATCATGTTCAGTGTACTCTCAACACGACGTGTGATAATGGCACAATTACACAGAAGACAAGCACTTTGAGCTCTGAAGATGATCTCAATAAAAGATCGGAACGTGGCAGGATAAAGAAAATGTTTTTCCGAAACCTACATCACGCCAGACCGAATCTCACGAATTTGAATAAATATTTTAATATTCTTATAACTATGTATTTGGTAATTAAGACGCTTATAAACCAGGTTCGTTTTGTTTGATCCTGTTATGTTTCCAATTTGTATTTGTTGGATATGCACCAATGGATCTGAAAATGGGATTTGAGGAGACGCTTAAAGAATTTCCTTGCCACATCGAATATTTCCTCTTCTACCCAACTGGTAAATATGGAATTTATACGACAGGGTGTAGGACACGTCCCAAGATTTTTCTCAGAGGAAGGAAAATGGTCTGATTGTTAAATGTAATCTGTTGTATAAATAAGCCACATCAAAAAATCTGGGACTTTTCTAAATTCAACATGAACCTTCTTCTAGCGACCCAGGCGGATTTTGAGTTTAAATCCATCCGAAGTTTTAGTTTATTATTATCAGAATATCATTTAACACGTGGTTTTTAATTCATG
>CM077107.1:25188027-25213027 GCA_039619505.1 Cimex hemipterus
GAACCGATAGTTCTGTACTGGGGAGAAAAAAGTTTAACAAATAAATGAATTTCGGAAATGAAAAATGTAATTGGTAAAACTAAGCCATTCTTATCATTTAGGATGGGTTGGATCTACTTTACGATAATTTATTGTTATTCGTAATATAAAAAAGCACAGAGTTATGATTCGATCCAGAACCGATACTGTGGCAATAATTCGTCTCCGAAATGTAATTATTAACAAGGGTTGCACCTGATAGGAGAAGATATAAGCCAAACCCAGAGAAACAAAACTAATCTAACAATGAAAAACATAGCTTAATCAATTTGTCAGAGTGATCTTTCAGGAATTGAGTGGTTTCTATCGAATTGGCCTTATCTTCATTGTTTTAGATGATACGATTGCCATCAGTAGGCATCGTTTCAAACTGAACCGGCGTAGGGTTACTATTAGGTCTCTCCTCACCCGTGGGTTTATTGAGGAGGAACGTAATCGGTTCATTAATGAAGATAGGGCAATGCTGATTCAACATGCGTACGCTCGCAGACCTTCGCCCATCATTAACTATTTTTTCAACCTTTTAACATTATTAACTGCAAATCAAACCGTATTGTTCGGTTAAAACAAAACAATACATAAAACCCTTGTCCGCGCTCTTTGTACCTGTTTTTTTATCCTTCGATGGTTCTCCCTGGATTACTACGCGAACACAATAACCCGATGCATTTTGTCTCTATGAAGTTTAGTGAACTTAGAGTTATTACTTCTATTTTACAAGTCCGTATAAAATAAACTGCTCAAAAATGAATCGGGATATTGCCAATTTTTTAGTGTTTCCTTTCCATAGCATTTTTTCATTTTATTTTTTATTAAAAGTAGCATTAAACTTTATTAGAAATTGTTTTGTCTTGTACCGAAGGAAAATTTAATTAAGAAGTTTTGAAAAATATCAAAATAAAAGGTTCTAATACTATAATTTTGTATAATAGACATAATATTTTTTAAATTATTAATATCGCGTGTAATGTAATTAACCAAGATGAAGAATTCATTAGTTTTTATTTTTGTAAATTAATTTTAATGGTTTGGTAGAAAATTGATCAAAACAGCGGAAAATTAGTTTTGATATAATGAATCCAAATAACAATTTATTACACGATTTTGCTCATAATATTTAACTAACAATTTATCTCGTGAGTTTGCTCGCAAAATTACACCATTTTTGTCGAACAGCGTCACAAGAGGAAACTACATTTTGTAAAGACCAAATTTTATATATAAAAAAAAAAAAAAAATCCCATTTCACCAATTTAAATAAACAAATGTCAGGGGCGGATTCCAATCGCTCCCATGATCCATCGAGTTCCCTATCGATAGGGCGTTGCAAGAAAATAAAAACAGAAAGGATATTCCGAGTTTGGAGCTCCATGAAAGTACTTGCTACGTCCGGTGAGCCTATTCCTTTTTTTCCTGTGAAAAGAAAATCATTTTACTTTCCATCTACTGGGAGTGCGCCCGCTCCTTTCATAAAAAAATAGATAACTTTTGTTTGATAGAATTATTGTAATAGTTTTTTTAAAAGAGCCTTGTACATTTTGTTTATGCTAAGAGAAGGAAATAAGTTCATTTTTCCTGTGGTTTCATTCTTTTCATTTCAGTTCAGAGTAGTATTTTAATTTATTTTATTTTTATAATAAAAGCAATTTTTTTAGGTTCCATGCTTTTATTTTATTTCCTTTTCCTATTTAAATTTTGATTTGTGGGCATACTTGAAGCCCAAGTCACTTTGGAATTTTCATAACCCGTTAATAATTTTTTGTATTTTTATTTCAAACTGTGTACATGTAATTTCGTCGTTCTGTTAATGACAACATTCTTATTTTAATATAAACCAAATTAAGCGAGATCATGCAAAGACTTATTTATAGAAGGCTGTATTACCACCGTGCAAATCTGCCGGATTCCACGCAACGCTACTCTACTCTACGCTACTCTATCCCCACTGTCCAGATTCTTGTCGGGTAGCATCGAGTACAGTCGAAGAGGAAAACCGGCCGTACATATTTTTATTCAAACCTCATGTTTTATTGTCGTTATATAAATTACAACATACTTATTTTAATATAAACCAAATCAACCGAGATCAAAAATTCTTTAGTTTTTATTTAAAAAATAACAATTTTAATGGTTTGATAGAAAAGTGGTAAAAACACCAAAATAGCATTTTTTTAATAAAATCAATTTAACTAACAATTTATTTCATGGTTTTGCTCATGTTCACCATTTTCGACCAGTAGCATCAGAACATGATAATCATTTTTTTTTTTAGTTTATTTCAAAGCAATTATATGTAATTTGATCGTTATTAATTACAACATTCTTATTTTACAGTAAACCAAATTCAACGAGATCAAAACTTTATGGCTTTTTATAGGAATTAATAAATTATGACGTTAGGCAGAAAAAATCAGAAACACAAGAATAACATTATTTCAAACAATTAAATTTAACTAACAATGTATTACATAGTTGTGGTCATAAAATTTAACGAACAATTTGTTACATGCTCAAAATAATGCATTAAGAACAAAAGAAGCGTTGCGATTGTGATACACGCGTGCGCATGAGGTCGCATAGATGTGCACACCCTACCAAAACGTGGCAAGGCGTCGGGTAGGGTCGCACGGCGTTGCACCGGGTAAGTGTGTTACCCGCGAAATGTGCCATGGGAGAGATTTTTATTGCATTTGATACATTTGTGGGTCGTTAATTTTTGGATAAATGAAATTTTATAATAGTGGCGGGGGTAGTATGGTCGTATATAATACGTAGAATTTGTAATTGATCTGTGTACTTTAGACTGAAAAGATTGGAGACGTTGGATATTGGAAGTTTTAGCGGTTCTCCAGTTAACCTACCGAACACTCGGTTGTATTAGGTAACTCACCAATTTAAATAATATGCACGAATTATTTCGGGTTAGGATTTACTATTCTTTGGAAAATTCTACATATTTTATACCTATTATATTTTAGTAATAAAACAATAAGGCTTTCTCTCGGTTGACACATGGGCACCTGCTTATGGGCCAAAGCCCGCGCAGGTGCCCCTTATGCAGAGAAAGGTTGCTCGATGTGTCCCACATAATAGAGGCGTGTCATGCCTTGGCTCCTTACAGAGAGCGTGCAGGCATGCCGCCGGATTTAAGAAGAGTCCTCGAACACGGTAGCGAGTTTCTGAGTCCCCTGTTCCGCTTTTTGGGAGAAATTGGGGTTTTTTATCGTATATAGTATGTGTTATGTGTCTTTGTGTTTTGTCTGTGTGCAAGTATTTATTGGTGTGAATGGCGAGGGGTGAGGGTGAATAGAACGTCACCATCGCCCCTCGAACGATGAAAGCGAGTGAGTGAATGTGTGTGCGGGGTCGATGGCGGAATATTAATAGAAGTACCCCATCGACCCCAATCTAGCTTAGTTTAATTGTAGGTCGGTGGAGGAATATCAAGTACTCCACCGACCAAACGGAATGAGTGTGCTGTGTGAATGTGTTTAATTGTATGAATGTATTTATTCGTATGAATGTGTGTGAACGTGTATAGAATATAGACTGTATAGACTGAGCGTGGGGCTGAAATGACCTCGATGTCGGAAGCCCCAGCAAAAAAGCAAAAAAAAAAAAAAAAAAAAAAAAAAAAAAAAAAAAAAAAGGCTTTCTATCTTGGTAATGGAACAATTTTCAATATTTTATTCCTGTTTATGCGCACTTTTAGTAAACATGCCGGCATTACACACATTCCGGAGAGTTTGCATGTCATGCGCGATACGAACTTTTCATTCGATAAGTAACAGACCAGCCCATGGTTTCCGGCTTAATTAATTAGCAGGGCGTCTGAGTTTCCGTTGGGAAATCAGGAGCGCGATAAGGAACGCCGACTGAGGCAATACTGTCCCGTGGCCTGCATTTCGCCCCGTCGCACCGCACATACTTATCTCAAGCATAGGTTGAATACAGAATCAGGTGCTGTATATTAGCCGGTCTGCAAACGATCCCGATATACGGTATGTTTCTACAATTTGAACCGTAGTGTTTGTGCACAAACGAATGCTTTCGTTTTCCACGGCCATTAAAAACACCTATCGCATATTTATGATCGAATAATGATTAGAGCTTCTGGATGAGAAGGTTGCTCGATTCGTCCTACCTGATTAAGGGTTGCAATTCATTGGCTCCATATAGAGAGCGTATAGGAGTCCAACAGATGTACGAATTGTACATGGTTCCCCTATTCTAATTCTAGAGGAAACCGAGATATTTTATTGTATATAACAATGAATGTTTTCCTTAGTATCTGTTGAGAGTGAATGTATTTATTAGCGTGATCGTGTGAGAGGAACGACGGCAGAATATTGTGTACAGTTATACAATCGTGATGAAGGAATAAGACTGAGGTTTGACGAAGGTGATTGTCGAGTCCTGCTTATAATTTATTGTCAATTATAAAAAGTAAGAATTGACCGTGGTCTGCGAGAAGTGGTAAGCTCAATGCCGTATGTCTGTATATATGTTCATACATTTGCAGATTTGAGCTTATATAAATCCAAATTTTATTATTTCAAATATTTTACTTGTAAATCTCGATTTTTACTGTTACGTTTAGTTTTTGGTTTCTCAAAACAAGAAAGAGCATAAAACGAAGTTTTGAAAAAATTGCTCGATAAGTGAATAAAATATATCTGTTCAAAAGTCGCCATTTACAGTGTATAAATCAACGGTGTGATTTTATGATTGATTCACCGAATCACCAATTTTTATTACACCCCATAAACATAAGGGGAGAACAGTGGTTCCGTAGAACGTCGAGTTTGATTGCATTCAGACAAATAAACCGCAGGGTCTGTTTCACGTAGGAATTATCCTCCAAAGGGAAATCCGCGTAAAAAGATTATACGGTTGATAAGATTATCAAAATGTTTCGAAGCCGTATTTTTCACGGAATGGAAATCGCCATCGTAAAAAATACCAGCTCAGCCACCCCGAATGAGTCGGAAGAATCCGGCTGATGGAGGCGTCGGGAGTTTATGCTTGGGCGTTTTCTGCATTAATTTCCCCATTTATCTCCTCCCCTGTTACTTGTGAAGGCAGTAAATCTTCAGTTTCTTCCGAACTACTTAAGGCCTTTTCTAAGATTTCCGACTACACGCTCGCAACCCTGACTCGCCCGCAGGATGGGTCAATCGTTCAACTTCGTATAATACGACAGTTTATTCAAAAAACACCAATGTTAAATTTATATGAAACGGCGTTTAATTTTGGATGAATGATAAGTACAAAATAATAAAGTATCTAGATTTATTTACGATAAAAAAAATTCGAATTAAAAAATGGACAATATGACCACATATTCCACATATTCCACATACACCCACATAAACACTACACAAACATGTACATACATTTACGTATAAATCCTTTAAAAAAATATAATTCTATGTGTGAAGAAACACCCATTTTTCTTAAGAAGCGGAGAATGGGACCCAACTGATCCGAGCACCGTCTTTGCGACAAGAATCGTGACAACTCGCTCCTTTTAAGGAGCCCAGGCAATGCAACTTCGATCAGGGTAGTAGCATACTGAGCAACCTTCTACTGCAAATGGGACACGAGCTAGGGTTTTGATTTTCGATCAAAATCCATCCAGGTATCCTCCTTGAAGAAAAAGGTTGCTCAGAATGCCACCACCCTGATCGAAAGTGTCCTGCCTAGGCTCCATACAACGGACGCAAACCCGGTACTTTTCGAGAAGGTGTCTGCTTGTCAGACGGGTATACTGGCTGACAAGACCGAACTGAAGGAAGAGGCACCGTCGTGGCAACCGGTAAATATGGAACTTATACGACAGGGTGTAGGACACGTCCCAAGATTTTTCTCGGAAGGAAAATGGTCTGATTGTTGCATGTAATCTGTTGTATAAATAAGCCAGAACAAAAAATCTGTGACTTTCCTAAATTCAACATGAGCCTACTTCCAGCGGCCCAGGAGGATTTTGAGTTTAAATCCATCCGAATTTTTAGTTTATTATTATCAGAATATCATTGAACACGTGGTTTATAATTCATGGTGAAAAACTTTTTCAATCTGTGTAGAAATTCGTGATCGTTAATCTATAATTATTCAGATATCGTGAGATGCTTTTGGTATGACGTAGGTTTCAGGAATCCATTTTCTTTATCGTGCCAACGTTTCGAACTTTACTGCGATCATGTTCAGTACACTCTCAACACGACGTGCGATAATGGCACAATCACACAGAAGACAAGCACGTTGAGCTCTGAAGGTGATCTCAATAAAGATCGAAACGTTGGTACGACAAAGAAAATGTTTTTCTGAAACATACATCACACCAGACCGCATCTCACGATATCTGAATAATTGCTCTTTCAATATTTCAGAAAATACGTTAACCATGACTGGTAGAAATGGGCTAATTTGCAGGGGGCAATTATTGATGAAGCGTTTATTAGTTTGGTTTTGTCGGTTAGACCAATGAATCAAAACGCCGTTCAGGTTAATGCGGTTTAACATGGATTCGGTGTGGAACCATTAAACTATCCCTAATTTATGTCAGATGTAATTCAAACTTCAGAGTGCCATGTTCGTTTGACGAGAATAAGATCAGTCACAATAGGTTTTCAACTTTGGAATTATTCTAGGGTCATTTAAAATCGTGGCTGGCGTACTTGTTTGGTTGGCTTTTAAATTATTTATTTTCAAGCCACCCCGGCATCAGCCCGCTCACTGAACCCTGTTTTTCATATTTTTAAACTTGATTTTCTTCTAAATTAACTTATAAACTCTTAGAAAAGGATCTAACTTCTTATAAAATATCAAATAAAAGTGTAAAACTGATTTTTATAACAATAATATTATAAGAAAGAGTAAAAAGATATTTCAATGAGTGAATAAAAATATGTATGAATTTTAAATTGAACGATTAACAACAAATATTTTAATAAAGTACGTCGTTGCGTAAGTTTAAAAAAAAATACTTCAGATTGCTAGACGGATGCCTATAGGTTATTCGAAACGTATTCAGTGTTACACGAGATTAACTTGTTCTCATCGATTTGCCATTTTAATTCAACAAGTTCAAAGTTGGGCCGTCAGATCAACAGGATTTGCCAAACTATGAGTTCATACATTTTACCATTTAATGTCTATTAGTAAGTTGTTTATACTTACGACGAAATATTTAACACGTTCGCTAATTGGACCACTGGGCCATACAGGCAAATTGTTTCTTACTCCTAATCCTAAAACAAAACTAAACATATTTTTCTACCGGTTTTAAAAAATTTGAAAGCTAAACAAATAATGTTTTCCTTTACAAATCATTTTACTTTATACACATTTATGTAATGCTATTTTTTAATTTTATACGCTTACAAACAATTGTACGATTTGTAAACGAATTTTTTTTTAATTACTTCTTCTTTGTTTTACAGCAATTTTTTCGATGCAACAAGCAAAGTATTTATTATATACATATAAACAATAACATGGAAACATGAACAGAATTCCCAAAAACTAGGTCGTCATTAAAAGGACAATGAAGATCTTTAACATCCGCCCCTAGCCTATCGTGATTCTCAAAATGAGACCTGACGCGCCTCCATTATACATAATGATGTTACTGCCGCAGCATTGGTGTAGAGGCAGCTCGGCCACGAAGAGCCAAGACAACCTCGCTCCCCGCTTGTCCATTCCCAGTGGTCGAATCTAAGCAACAGAACGTAAGCCGCGCGAAAACGACTACCTAGCCTAAATACATCAGCCAGTTCTCCCGCGCACTCCCTAGATAGAGAAAGCCATTTTATCTTCCAGTCGAAACATCCGAATCCCTTCCGGCCGCTGTTTAGTTTAAAGTGGATTTGTTAACGATACACAACCATTTACATCCGCCACTACTCACGCATTCGAGGGACTGTTGAGAACAATCATAGCGTCCTCAAAGCTTAGACGCTGCCAACCGATCCGCCGTATCCCGTGAGGTCGGGTGTACCCAAGGTCACAGAAAGAACAAAGCCTCTTCAATAAGTTCCTGCTAGGGGCGTCACCACGTACCACTACGAATTCATTCCGAGGGGCTGGATTTTGGAACATTTCTGATACCACATCAGTTAGTACATACGTTCCGGACTCTTGGATATAGAATGACCAGAGGATCTTTGACGTCCCTACCTGGGCTATAAGGAGCCCTTACTGAACGTAGCCGATTCTGAAAATTAGAGCTGACGCATCTCCTCCTGAGCGTTGATGTAGAGGCTTCGAACCCCTAAGGGCTGTTACCACCTCGCTCTCATCCTATCCGAATTGGAATGTCGCATGCAAAGGGCTAGCAACTCGATACATCGGCCTGCTTTCCCGCATACTGCCTAGATAGAGAAGGCGAACTTTATCTCTCTGAGTGTGGACGCTTCCCCAGCGTAGAAACTTTCGGGAACGCCCCGACAACGGTTTCGGATCTAAGTGTGAATCCTACCCACCCCCTAGATGAGCACTGCCCATTGAGTGGGTTAAAACTCCCTGAGTGGATGGAAAACATGAACAGCAACCATCCAATGACGGACGTTATTCAACATACAGGAGATTGGCTCCAGCCTAGCAGGCCGAGGTTGCCACGGGGCATGCAGACAATCTCCTGCGACCATTATTTGTTAACGTGGTGGACAGGTTTTCGACGAAAACGTTCGAATGGTTAGTTAGTTTAGAATAGGACCTTTAGTAGCAGGATTGGACTAGATGTGTGGCAAGAGGAAAATTTGATCGGTACGTACGGGACTGGAAACAAATGGTAGACTGTTGTTCAGACGATATTAGATCGGAAGGGTTAAATTCGATTAGGGTTGGGACGCTTAGCAGTCCCGTGTGTTGAAATGGGGGACGTCATGGCGATGTAACGTTTCGTCTGTCAGTTTGAGTTTATATCGTCCAGCCGTTTTAACATGATTAACCGTATGTTCCAGTCTGTGCGTTTAAGGCGTGTATTATTCGAGCTATCGTGCGTGGTTACCATGAAACATTGTTGAAGTATATTAGTGGCGTTTATTGCTTAGCGTCAATATTATGTTTGGTGGTGAGTGGTTAACCCTGATTCTTTACTTTTATTCTTTACTGCAAGTGATTTTGGAGATTAAATGAAAAACCTAACAAAACGAAAAAAGAAAACCAATGTTATTGGGGTAAGACAAATAACTTCTAAACAAATGTACTGGTCAGAGATGAATCTAAAGACCCCAAGGTCTGTAATGTTTGGTATAATGACATAAAATATAAATATTTTATTTTAAAATAAGTTGAAACAAATTAGAAATAGACAAAATCCAAATGTGGCAGATATAGCAAACTTATGGTTAAAAAGCAGACAAACGAAGCTACTGCAGTCCTAAAATTGAACGTGATGATTAAAACTTCAGTGTACGGATAGAGCCTCTGTTCAGGCCACTGACTTCTGAAAATTAACATCTACAAAACATGGATATATTTAACTATGCCATCGTTGGTAGATTATTTGAAGTATGCTCGCTGGCGACCTCGCCTTGAATACCAAGAAGATAGGTACAAACGAGTTTTAGCATCAACGAATAACGACGTTAACTTTCTACAGCTTCTAGTTCTATAGCATGTTGCATATTTCAAATATAACTTTGTTAAAACTATTTTTACATTTGTTTGTATATGCTATTGTACTGCTTTCTATAGTTACATGTTAGATTTGATATGTACTTTGAGAAAAGCAGCTGACCTCCAAATAATTTATGTTGTAATTTGCCTTCAGCTTCTACCATCATTAACCATACGTTTAAAATAGAGAAATGAGACGCTTAAGATTATGCTCTCAAACTATTTTCATTGAAGGTGATTTCAAATCGATGCACTGGTTTCACATTTATGCTGGCGGACTAACAGAACGTGATAAAAGATCAGCTGGCTTGTATAGTCAGTCATTGATATATGTTTGGACTAAAATTTTGAGTAAAGAACCGAAAAATTTTTATCCTAAGCGGATAGTGATCGAAAAGCATTTTTCGCATCGTATCCGGCATGTGCTCAACGGGATTAAGGTCTGGTGACAATGGGGAAAAGGGCAGATGGGAAATTCCCAGGTTTAAAAAAAATGCAGAACAACTCTGTCTCCATAAATTGAATAGCCCTGCCAATGAGATCCCCGGTTTAAGAGGTGTATTCCTCTATAATTTATTGGACATAACGGACTGCAATGAGACTTCAACAATATAGAGTCACTCTTCCTCCCGTGTAAATCCCAGCCCAGAACGCTTCGTAAAATTTTGTCGTTAGATTCTTCGTCCCCTGCTATCACAGACAGAAACGAGACTTATTAGTAAAAATGCATTTCAATTGGTGTTCTGTTCTAGGCCAACTTCTGACATACCATTACGATAAAGGCCTTGTCAAAACATCTTGGACTCCATTTAGGATCTGGCAGGCACTACGGAAAGAGTTCCGTTTTGTAGCAATGACAATATTCCTGTCCTCCCTTGGCTAAGTTATGCGCTGAGATCCACTACCAGGCATCTATCGACGACGGCACCGGGCTAAAGGTCTGGGGAACGCCAACTGCCTCTGCGATGTCCACTTGTCGGTGACCTCGATGACAAATTCTCACAATAATATTGCGGTTCAAGATGTTGTTCCATGTTTAAACAGAACTCTCCTAGATTAAAATGGAGAATAGACGAAAAAAGGTGTTTGTTTACAAAATCACTAATGGCTGAAAATTGTAAAAAGTTGGGAAAATTCGAAAGGTAGGTTGAGGTGAGAAGTTGGTGCCCGAGTGATCGACGTCACGATAGCTCAAGTGGTTAGATCAGCGGCGTATCTAGCCGAAGGTCGTGGGTTCGAATCCCGCTCGCGACACTGACTTTATCACTTCAACCAATACGTTACATAAAGATTAATTATTTGGTCAATCGGATTACGAAATATAACGAAAATGAGTAATCTTCATGTTTACTGTTCTTACGTAAATTCCCTTTTTTACGAGGGTTCTCAACATCAGAGGTTATATCAACACTCGGGGTGCAGCTGTTTTTGAAAAAAAGATCATTTGTAAGAATGTCAGATTCGTATGCAGGGCGGCTGGATTCGAACCCGGGATCTTTACCTCACAGTAATGAACGCCCAAACCATTCCGGCCACGAATGTCCCTAAAAAAAAATCTTAATTCAGGATTAATTATTTTGTTTTTGGCTTTTATTTTCTATTTTGTTTTATCCGACCAACAAGAATATATCGGTTAATTTAAGTAAAATTAATAGAATATGAATAAATTACAAATATTCCTATTCACTCTTGAGCAGCTTAATAAGCTGGTGGTAGGAAATCCCCAACAGCTAATTGTGTTATTCCTGTAATTTTTTTGATGGAATTGAGTAAAACGTGGTATAGAGGATGACGAAGAGAGACGGGCTGATTAATACTTAAGGACATGGTACCTGCTAGTAACGAAAAAGAATTGTGCGAAAACGGTTTTGAGTGGTTAATTAAGTGCACTCCAAGAGCACTAAACTTGGTGGAACAATGGTGTTCAAAACTGGGACTTAGAGCAAACCCCTCAAAAACCACCCTAATTGCCTTCACCAAAAAAAGGAAAACCGAAATACAAGGATTATGTTTCTATAACGAAATGTTGCCTTTAAAAAATGAGGTTAAATACTTAGGAATAATCTTTGACAAGAAATTAAGGTGGAACCCTCACCTGCAACATACACTAGCAAAAAACAAAATATCGCTAATAACCACAAGAAGAACCTTAGGCAAATCCTGGTGACTGAAGCCGAAAATGGCCAACTGGATATACACGGCTGTAATAAGACCCAGAATAACCTATGGATCATTAATCTGGTGGAACAAAGCTCAACAAAAAGTAGTCACCCAAACATTAGGCAGCTTAAGAAGACTAGCAAACCTATGTATCACAGGGGCGATGAAAACAACCCCTACAAATGCACTAGAAACCTTGCTAAACCCACCTCCACTAGAAAATATTCATACAGGGAGAGGCTAGGAAAAGCTCATTCAGGCTCCAAGAACAATTAAATTGGAAAGGAACCAAACAATTCGGGCACACAACCATAATAAACAAAATCAGACACCCATTACTAGAAATGGGGACTGACTACATGGTCCCGGAAACAATCTTCACGACCTCCTACCAAATCTCAACAGACTACAAAGGAGAGGAAGAACACAGGAGATCATCGGATACAATGATATGGTATACCGATGGCTCCAAAATAAATGAAGGAACTGGATCAGGTGTTTTCTGCACAAGCCCAAAATATAAGCAATCAAACTCATTAGGGAAGTATATACACCTCCACTAGAAAATATTCATACAGGGAGAGGCTAGGAAAAGCTCATTTAGGCTCCAAAAACAATTAAAGTGGAAAGGAACCAAACGATTCGGGCATACAACTATAATTAACAAAATCAGACACCATTACTAGAGATGGGGACTGACTACATGGTCAAACAATCTTCACGACCTCCTATAAAATCTCAACAGACTATAAAGGAGAGGAAGAACACAGGAGATCATCGGATACAATGATATGGCAATCAAACCTCGGTCTTTAAAGAAGAAATACATGCCATCAATGCTTGTGCCCTGGAAAATTTTAAAAGAGGTTACACTGACAAAACAATCCTCATAAGATCATACAGCCAAGCAGCTATTAAAGCATTGGCATGCGAAAGAATTACATCAAAACTAGTCAATGAATGCATCCAAAAGCTCCAAAACCTGGGGGAACGTAACAACCTGACGGTATCCTGGGTGCCAGGGCACAGAGGAATTTTGGGTAATGAAGAAGCAGACAGACTGGCAAGAGGAGGATCCGCAAGACCATACATCGGCCCCGAGCCTATCCTTGGGATATCCAAACCAAACATAGAATCCTCCATCGCAGAATGGATCCAAACAAACCAAAGAGAAAAATGGATAAACTCTAGCAGTGGTAGACACAGTGAACTCATGATAAAACAACCCTCACCAAAACTGGCAAAAACACCGCTACAATTGGAGAGGGCAAATTTCAGAGGAGTGGTAGGACTACTAACCGGCCACTGGCATCTGAGAAAACATCTGCACAATACGGGCATATACAATTATGATCCCATTTGCAGACTATGTAATGAGGAGGAGGAAACAGCCTCTCATATATCTTCGAATGCGAAGAAACGACTCAATGGAGGTTCAACTTAACGTATAAAAACGACATTGAAGCAATAACAGTCAATGACTTGATACTTCTAAGAAAAAGGATCGAGTCCATTGACTAAACCAAGTAACTAGGAAGGTACAATAACGCAGAAGGCTGCAGTGCCTGGGGCACACAAACCCCACTTCCTAGCATCTTTTACACCATACCATGGTTAATTAAGTTTTTCCAATTTTGTTTTCCAAAAACTAAAATTGGATTCTTTCGGGTTGGATCGTTAATGCGGTTTGAGTGATATTATTAATAATAATAAATAATAAATTGCCTTTATTCAATCTGGCAGTATATGTTTGAGCAGGCTTTTCCCATGGTCACAGGACCGTCAGGGGATGACGTACATGTATATATAGATAGTACAAGCAATAAATGTTTTAACAAAATCAATAGAATATAACATCAATTAAAAACTTATCTTAACGGTACTTTAATGATATAATGCAAAAATAAATAAGATGAATAAGAATGAAATAAATAAAATAAATTTATACAATAGTAATATATAACAGTTATACATAATAAACACATAAATAATAGATATATGTCATTTTATATGCTATTAAAATTACTCTAATAAATTGTTTTTTAATATTAAGCTGAAAAGGTGTAATAAAGATTTAATCATAATTAAATTCTTGTATTAGCCTCTCACTCTACTTCCATGCCATTCTACTCGACTAATTTGGTCCAGTCTTTCTATCCTCGTAAGTACACAAGCAACTGTTCTTTAGTTAGAAAGCACTTTGTAAATATCAGCATTCTAAATTCAGAGAGAATTGAGCAGTGGGCAATGAAATGTGTAATGATATCCTCTTCGTTTTTAATTCATAAAGAACATGACTTATTGATCTGGCTGACTTTGAACATATTTAGATTTTTTACAATTCCCATCTTATTTTCATAAACCAGCTAATTTCGAGGTCGTTTTTTTGTGCGCAGGTAAGCGTTACAATGCTGGACGGTTTTAAATTGAGGGTGATATAAGGAATTGCATGCTTTCTCTACGTACGAGTTTTTTATATTGGCTTCAACCTTTTTCATTATGTCATTGATGTTTGTTTTGAGTTGACCATGTACCTTTTCAATCTCGCTATATTCCTTAAAGTAGATTTCTTCCCATAATACTTTTGTTAGGTAGTGTGGGTATCTGTCAGGGGTGAACTTGAGGTACCTAATTATGTAACTGGGGGGGGGCGGTAGTTTTAGTGTATATAGGAAAATAGGTGCAGTTTCTAATTCTAGGTAGAGCATATAGTTAGACTTGTATGAGGGGAGGTTTAGAATTCTTTTGAGTGAATTAAGTTATATTATTATTAATTTTTGTCACCTTTGTAAAATATCACCCAAAATATATAAATTAGGTTCGAACTACTTTTTTAAATATACGAACTGTGCTAAACCTATGGAAAACCTTTCAAATAAAGCAATTCTGATCATCACTAAATGTGGGGTAAAAAATATTATTGCAATTATTTCAAATACATAAAAAATATAAGTTTAGATATTTTATTTTTTAATTTGTATTAGGCAGGGAAAAAATTCAAACAAATCAAAATTTAAGTCTAAGTTGTGTAAGTAAATACTCCTTTCACAAGGGTGATATTCTATTCAGATAAGGGATCCCTTTGAAAAGTAATCCCTGCTTCGGTGGACGGACAGTTATTATACGCATCGAATCGAACGTGCTGCTCGGTTGGAAGGGCGTAATTACGGATCGGAAGGAACGCTGCCACAGAAGGACTGAAAACAGACGCCCTTTAACCACCCTCTTGCACGGCCGAGCCACCCTTTCCGGTTTCAACCCCTTACTCATGTCATTAATCATTCCAATTAATATGGGAAGATTTTTCAAAGTTCGACATTAATTCCTGGAGTGATTCAAAGGATTTGGTAAGAGAAGGGGTTTATTTTTGTTTGACACATATTATTTTAAACGCTTATTTCATATCGCAAGTCATTTATTCAGCGGTTCAGATTTGTTTTCAAGATAAATATGAAGGTTTCGTTTTTTGCTAAGCTTTCGACCGAATGTTTAATTTTTTATTTTTCTATGTCCTCGTTTGACCAAATAAATTATTTCCAATTAATTGAAGTTTTGGTTGAAATAAAAAAAGTGAGTGTCACGAACGAGATTCGAACCCGGGACCTTCGGCTCGATACGCCGATACCCTAACACTTGAGCTATCGCGCCTTCGATCCACCCGGGCCATTAAATTCCCATCTAAACGTTACCTCTTTTTGTAAATTTCCCTCCTTTTTGCCATTTTTCAAATGCCGTGTAATCTTGATTCTCGACAATTAAAATTCATTAAATTCACTATTTTTCGAGGTCCTCTTGATAAATTCATATCGTTCAATTAATTAAGGTTTTTAGTTGAAATGAAAAAAGTCAGTGTCACGAGCGGGATTCGAAAAATGGCAAAAAATAAGAGGAAAATTTTAAAAAAGTAGGGTAGAGATGGGAAGTTAGTGCCCTGGTGGATTGAAGTCGCGATAGTTCAAGTGGTAGAGTCGAAGGTCGTGGGTTCGAATCCCGCTCGTGACACTGACTTTTTCGTCTCAACTAAAACCCTTGATTAATTGAATTATATTAATTGGTTAAACGAACCACGAAAAATAGAGAACAAATACAGTGATTCAAGAAGAAATACGCTTTTTTTATTAAGGCTTAAAAAAACAACGTCCAAAATTTATAAACATTTGCGAACCTACGCATCCTAAAAAAACCGTGGATGCTTATCATGCTGCCATAATACTGGTTCACAAATCGGACAAGCAAAAGAATGACCAACATTTACAGGCCAATAAGTCGTCACTGCTCTAATCGCCAGGAGCGACAGGCGGTACGGTAACGAATGATCCAGTTGTTCTTATGATCATGGCGGGAGGAGGTCGATTTCCAAAACGTAAAATTTGCTCTCTTTTGTCACAGTGACCAAGGCTTCGTCCATTTGTTACTACGGAGTTTGTTTGAAATCCGATAAAGTACTTATTTCCTTTTTACCCCTTGTGTATATAATTTGTAAATACATTTGAAAGAAAAACTTTCCTTTTGTTAATTTTACATTAAACCTGGCAAAAGAGCCGTGTCATAAATTTCATGAGGACTTTATGGGGACGTGGGGTTGCAAAATTTACTGTCGTTATTCTCAAATATTTTCGAACGAATTCCAAACAGAATCTAAAATTTCTAGCATTGTATAAATTCATTTGTTCACATCCTGCATGTATTTTTATAATTTATACAATGTTTAAAAATCCCAGGCACTGATGATGATCTCAATAAAGCTCGAAACGGGTGCACGATAAGGAAATGTTCCTATAAAACCTACGTCACTCCAAATAATCATTAAAATCCTTAGTTTCATAACTGTGATTTTCTTACAAAGGATAAATTAAATCCATGTACTCCTGAAACCCTGGGCAAACAGGAGGGATAATGAGAATTTGCCTAGAGGGAGGGCATTATCCTTGTTAAAATGTCATAAGGCAATAACCGGAGAGTCAACAAGTCCCATGACTCCTTTATTAATAAGACATGACCTGCATTCAGCGCTCCTGGGCTCTGTTGTTGCCGCGTCAATTTCAATGGCTATGCACTTCAATCTAATTAGCTGGTAGAGTTCCGAATGTTTGCCAACCGGGTAAATTTAACCGAGACGTTCTGATAAAAATTGTAAACATTCAATTTCTTTCATGTTTGTCCTATCCTCGTTTCAATTTTATTTCAAGATTCGGAAAAATGGTACTGGAATTTGCTTAATCTTTAATTTGTGACATTAAAAAACGGCGTTTTATTTATCACGTGACCCTTTTAACTTTATAGCATACCGGTGAGCACCGACGCTTTTACGGATTTCATCACTTTTCCCAGCTCAAGGGGCATTATTTTCTCCAAGGTCTTAAATTAAGTCGCAGAACACTTTTTTTCAACTCTCAGTCTGTTAGCAAGTATATTAAGATTTTCTTCTTTTTCTTCTTGATCCCTTATTATTATTCCTGTAGTGTTCCTAACTTTGCCAATCCCCCATTTCCAAAATAGATGATAAATTTAAACAATGTTTGCAAATCGCAGGCACTGAAGATGATCTCAATGAAGGTCGAAACGTTGACATTATAAATAAAATGTTTTTCTGAAACCTACATCTCGCGATATCCGAATTATCATCGACTAACGGTCAGAAAACACCACACATTTCCCAGGAATATTAAATTTCAAAAATCTTTGAATAAATACAAATTAAAAAGTATTTATAACATAACAAATTGGACATAGAGCTATTTAAAAAAACTGGAATAAACCGCAACTTGCTGACGACCTGGTTAGTTAAAACTTCTACCGAGGATAAAGAGTTATATAAACTTATAATCGGCCTTGGAGAATAAGGATCATGGGAAGTAATAAAATCCACAAGAATGACTCAATTGTGCAGAAACAAACACTTCGATACTGAAGATGATCTCAATAAAGATCGAAACGTTGGCACGATAAAGAAAATGTTTTTCTGAAACTTACATCACACCAGACCGCATCTCTCCATCTCCAAATAAGTGTTAATTATTATTTCAAAGTCCTGATGAAGGGGACTTCTGGAAAGGTTGTAGAAGGAAGTTTTGTGTTTTCATTCCTGCCCTACGCAAGATTTTAATATTATATGCTATAGTGGTGTGGCAAACCGATTATATCGGAGATATTTCTAAATTTTTTGATTGATCTTGAGTGAGTAGAAATCCTTTGATTGAATTTAAAAATGAATATTTTGCATTGTATAAATTCCCTTTTTTCCTCACCCTACATGTATTTGTTAAACTTAAACAATGTTTGTAAATCCCAGGACCTGACGATGATCTCAATAAAGATCGAAACGTTGGCACGATAAGGAAAATGTTTTTCTAAAAGCTACGTCACACCAGACCGCATCTCAAGATCTTCAAATAATCATTAACTTAAATATATATATATTTTTTTTTAATTTTCAATAAGAGTACAAAATGTCCCTCCCTCGCCCAACGCAGGGTAACCAAACATATCCGGTTTGTTGTAGCGATTGAAATTAGTGGGGTTGAGTGTGAAATGTCCCCCCCTTACAATGCGTTATCTGCAGGGGATGTTATTATTGTGACCGCTGAGGGGTCGATGGTCATTTGGGGGAGGAGACGTGAGCTGGAGGCGGTCGTTAAAACTCCCCTCGTGGACACGGTGCGGCAAGGACCGGCATACAAGCCGCACATGAAACATTGAGTGGCAAGATCAAAGTCGACGTAATGCACTTGCCTTTATTAAGTCAAGTCTCTCTGAGAGAAAAACAAAATGACCTCGTCATCTCTCCAATATTTGTTATTCCCTTTTTTCCGATTATTTAGTTAAAGTGCATACAAAAGTAAAACGATTTGATTAGGTTTATATATATCGCTTATTCTTAACATGTTGAGCCCGCGTTTTCCAGAATTTATGATATCATCAGTGAATTGTCATCACTTGGTTTGACTTTCCCGTTTCGAGTATAAATCAGCCACACAAGTAGTATTTTGGGAGGATGAATGCTTGCTAAAAAATCACCTGGTCTTGATTAGATGGCGATGATTATAAGAGACTAGGCAATAGGGGTTTACGTACCTCAAGCCTTCTGGCTTATGGTACTTTCCTTGTTCCTTAGTTCTACGTGCCTTTTTGAACCTTCTTTTCCTTACTTTCTCCGTACAGTGATTAGCGCTATGTCAACACCTATGAAAGTATATCATAAAGATTAGAGGACTGGGGATGGGCCTATGGAATATTTTTCAGGTAGTCAAAATATATTTCGTTGTAACCCCTTCGTTGCACACTGTGCAGTTCCTGTGCCATCAGATGATCCTAGGTGATTCTCCAATGCCTGATTCAAAGCCTGGTTTTTGGAAATTCGAGAATAAAATCATTTCTTCTCTTCAGTTTACCGTGCAAGACGTCGTCCATGTATACAAATGACTTTTACTTCGCACAACTTTTTTTCTTTTGGAACTACCTGTACCGCTACACTTTTCCCAGTCCATGTGTTCTTCCGGGGAATGGGTTGACGGTTGCCATAAAGTGGCGAACCTCGTTCAGCGACTGGACATTGAGCGAACTGATGATTGCGGGTAATATTTTCACGTAGCCCCAGTCATAACTGTTCAACATGATTCACCCACGGTGAATACTGTGACGCTGCAGCGTGACGCTACAGCCTCACACCTCACCCGTCTAGACCCACTCCTGAGGAGGTAATGGAGGATTGTGGGAATCATAAGGCCAGTGTGTTCCCGGAAGTGTAACGGTGAAGAGGTGCCGACTGATTACTTGGTGTATCGAAGCCCAAAGACGGCCAGATAAGTAGAGGCCTGACCAAAGAGCATCAATTATTGTTATGTTAATTGTTTATAAGATACTGTTTCATTTTAATTTTATGTTCGATAGTCCCAGAATGGCATAAGAGTTCCTTTTAATTTTCCTGTATGTGTTTTTTTAATAAATCTTGTTTTAATTTTATTCAAAACAATTAACCTATTTTTCATTCCTCCCCAACCTAAATTTGGGGGAAAACTAAGAGTAAGTCATAACTGGCTTGCTTAGGTATGATCACCGTTTGGTCGATCATCACAATACACCGGCTGGTAAATGACTCCGAATGAATGATGCATTCCCATTTTTAACAGCTTCCTTGAAATCGTCGTCAACTAATTCGTTTTCTATTCGGAGTGCCGAGAAACTCATACAAAAGAAACTTTACGTTCCGTTGATGTAGAATGTTCACCGGACGGATATCTTGTACGATGTGACAGTAGGAAAAAAGTTAATCCAAAACCTGGAGGGCGGATAAGGTGAGAACATGTAACCCACCTGACACTTTCTGCACAAATGATGTTACATGCTTTGTCGATCGAGAGCAGCTCAGCGCTAAAGTTGCTGCACAAAAAGAGTTCAGGAAGAAGTGCTACTTTTTGTTACCCTACTCTCCTACTCCGTCAAATCCTCTAGAGCCACTGATATAGACAAAAGTGGCTCTAGAAATGGCACTGTTAATCTTTAGAAATTCCTGTTTTGATTCATAAGTAGGACGGTCTGCTTTACAGTATTTATACGGTTAGTGGTGAATTACGGGTTTGGACAAAACTCAGTGAGGGAGAACGACTTGATTCTTTTTGAATGGGTGGCATGGAAATTTGAAGGTCCCATGGGAAAGGGTTCGGTGTCTGGTAATTTGATATGAACTATTCTGGATTGGGGGTACAGAAAGAAGGTGGGTAAGAAAGAGGATGTGTCGTGAAGTTATGACTTTCAGTAACAACTTTAAACATAAAAAGCCACGTCTGACGTTTAGGATTTCACCAGCATCAACATGACGGCTATGGTGGGACATGATTTTTTTTTATGGACATTGCGAGTTAAAAGTGACTCGATAGTCTATTTAAGCAGCACTGAAAAAAATGCATTGATATATTTATTTTGTGGCCTTGTGAAAAAGTCACGTCTGCCAGCGCGAAACATGGAGGCCGCCCGCGACCCACCCGTTGAAAGGGCTGCAGCCACACCCGTGAGGGCCATTCCAGGTGTATACCTCATTCTTAAAACGGACGTATCAGAGGGATGAAGTTAAAAAAAAATTACGTCACTTAAAGTTGAAAAAGTCCACCTCCTCCCACCATCCTTGGCCGAAAGCGCCCACCCAGAATCAGCCTGTTTGGCATCGGGCTGCCCCCACAAGATGACTAATTTAATTTATTATTAAAATAAATAAAAATAGGTAATTTTGTTTTTTTAATTTTTTTAATAATGTAATTGGATTATCAAGGTATGAAATGTTAACCTAATCAAACAATAATAATTGGAAGTAAAGTTTAAATTGAGTTCTATCACAAGGATCTCGAGAGGTTGAAAGTCTAATTGCCTCTGGGGTTAAAATTCTAATCAAAGGTTTCTAATTTATTTGAGACGTTAAATAAAGTATCCCCCGTAGTAGCTGTCTGTTTCACCCCCGCCCGGATCCCGTGATCAAACCCGTCACCCACCAAGCACCCCTTCGGCAAAGGAAATTTACCTCATCTCGGAATATTCTCTCCTTCCACCCGGTGAAACTTTTACGAAGAACTTCTATCTAATCCGCCGAAGGCAGCCTTCCAGACCTTTTGCGACCTGGGCCGGGAGAGGATCGCGAGAAAGGTGCTCAATAGCTCGTACTGAAAAGTTTTATAAGTGGCTTTGCAACCGACCCGGTTGTACGCGTGGGCGTCGTGCTCAACAGTGATAGAAAATTTCAACGCGAGCGCAAAACGCGTAAGATCATAACTGCTCTCCCAATACCATTTCATTCCTTATCCTCTCAAAAAAAAAAATTAAAATTCGTCAGAATAAATTTTTCTTAAAATATTAAAAGCTTAACAAAATCAGAACAGAGTAGATTTTTAAAAAAATAACAATAATGAAATATGGGAAAAAGTGGGAAATTTTGAAAGGTTTGTAGGTTGAGATGTGTCAGTGTTCGCGTAGATTGAAGTCATTGAATTAATTTTTAAATCCATTATTTTTAGTAGTTTAATTGTCCAAATGAAGTATTTCAATTAATTAATCTTTGTATGTAAGGTTTTGGTTGAAGTGAAAAAGTTGGTGTCACGAGTGAGATTCGAACCCACAACCTTCGCCTCAATACTCCGCACGATGGCTTCGATCCATCCGGTCACCAACTCCCCATCACAACCTACAAACTTTCGAATATTCACGAGTTTCGCAAATTTTTGTAATAAACTAAAAGTTCACTTTGATTTATTTTGTATTTTAATGACGCTAAAGTCGAGAAATTACGATTTTATGTGAAAAAAAATCTGATTTTAGACTAAAATCACAAAAACCTCGATACCTCAGGAAATAGTCAAAATAGAAATCTCGTTCTGGTCGCACTGAATTACGTTTTATTTAATGAATCCACCATGGCAGAATTGACATTCAGCCCTGTAACAACCTGCACAGTACTACTTATTCTAAAATGCATATGTACCTAGCGTACTATACAGTACTACCAATAGCAATGAGTCGTAATAATTTAAAATTTTAACAAATGAGAACATTTACAATATTGAAACATACGACACAAAGAATAATGAAATTACCAATTAAATCCGGAATGATCGAAATAAAACATCAATCATTAAATATCAAAACTGTAACCTCCATCCGGTTTTCCTATACAGTGTCGCCAAGGGACAAATTAAACATTAAAACACCTGTGAAATATTGGAAATTTAATAACTTTTTTTTTACTTCATTTATTTTTTATTTGACTACTGTACGTGTGTTGTATAGAAGTAGCAGATTTCAGTTGATAATTTTGGTTTTATGGGCATTTAGTAGAAAAAGGAAAATAGGCATCCATAGTTTTTTCAGTCGTTTACGTGGTAATTGTTGAAAATGGAATTTGTGGGTTTGTGTGATTTTATAATTTACGTGTAGAGATGCGTAGGGATTAGTGACCGTTAATCGATAATTATTGAGATATCGTGTGATTCGGTCGGTATGATGTAGTTTTCAGAAAAACGTTTTCCTGTAATAACAATGTTTGTAAATCCCAGGTTCTGAAGATGATCTCAATAAAAGATCGAAACGTTGACACGAGAAAGAAAACATTCTTCTGATACCTACGTCACACCAGACCGCATCTCGCGATATCTCAATAATTATAATTTACTATGAAAACGTCTGTAATACGTTTTGATGGATGAAAAAAATTACTAATTTACAAACAAACAAAATAATTGTTCATAATTATAAATCCAACAAAGTGAAGTTCAATTTTCAGATAAATTGTAATCCTATAGCACGATATATAACCCTGAGTGTTTCCTTTATAATTGACTCCACCCCTGATATTTATTTAAGCATATAATTACAATCATGAATGCTCATCTACGCTTGCACAACTTTTCATAAAATTATATAATATTAAATTTAACGCAATCTATAGTTAAATTCACTCAATGAATGATTTCTGTATGCAATCCATGTTCATTTAAACACACTAATTAATTAAGTTTTTTTTTAAATATGGAATTTGGGAAGCATTGCATCGGAAGATCCTTCGATGCTTTTATGCTTTTTATAGATATTTTTCATCTTGGTTATTTTTTAATCATTCGCGTTGATTTAGAAAGTTCTTAGTTAAACCTGAGAATCTCAATACAATTCGTTTCTACAGGATTTTACATTTTTGTGTTGTATTACTGCGTTAGTAATTAAGTTTAATGTATTAATAATAAAGGAAATAATGTTAAGCGGCATTGAGAAATCGTAATGTAAATATTTGGGCTCTTACAAAGTGGATCACGCTTTTATATCCATTTTTTTTATTTGCACAAGACAGATAAGGTAAAAGGGAGCCATTGATCCCGTTAAATAAAAACCATTAATTTATTATTAACTCGGTGGAAGGCAGTGTTTGAACAGGGGGAGTATAAGGAAGAGACCGTTTTTTAAATAAGATGAGCAAACATTGACCCCAATCTGTGAAAGGAATCGAGTATAAGGAAGGAGGGAAAGCTATCGACCTCGCCCTTGGTCGTTTCTTTTCCCAAAACAACTTCTCCTCGCATCAATTCAACCTTATCAATTATAGATAAAAGAGATTTAAACTTTAAGCCCGTCTCAGGAGGCGGAGTTCTACATGGGCCACTAATAGAGTTTTGAATGTTCCCCGACTCGATTCAGTTTACAATTTAAACGAGGCTTAGTTTATGCATTAATTTATGTGAGCTTTCGTTAAATCGGATTTAAATATTAAAATCCCTTTGGCAAATTCAAACAAAAAAGTCCAGTTTAAAATGATCTTGTTTTGTATAACAACAAATAATTGTATATAAATTTATTAATTTATTATATTTCGTAGTCCGATTGACTTAATAACTTCTTTCAATTAATTTATCTTTATGTAAGGTATTGGTATAAATGAAGAAGTTATTTTTTTTTTAACGAGGGTTCGCAACAGCAGAGGTCATATAAACCCTCAGGGTGCCGGTGTTTTTGAAAAAAAACCATTTGTAAGTATGTCGGGTTCGAATGCAGGGCCGCTGGATTCGATCCCGGGACCTTGACCTTACAGTGATGAGCGCCGTGTCAAAGGCGAAACCTCGCGGCCACCGTCGCCCCCTAATGAAGAAGTTAGTTTCACGAGCGGGACTCGAACCCTCAACCTTCAGCTCAGTACGTCGCTGATCTAACAGCTTGAGCTCTCCTGACTTCGATCCACTCGGACACCGACTCCCCTGAAAATTCAATCGTACGAGGGGGATTCGAACGCCGGTGCTGTTCATTTCAACCAATACCTTACATAAAGATAAATTAATTGAAATGTCATTTGGCCAATCGGTCCGCGAAATAGAATTAATAATGACAAAGAAGTATATCTTCACTAAAAGCTTTCCTTAGCCATTTTATTTGGCGCTGAGAATCAAATCCTAACTGCGCGATATTTGAAAAATGGCAAAAAAAAGGGAAAATTTGAAAGTTAGGTTGAGATGTGAAGTTAATTGCCCGAATGGATCGGAGTCACGATAGCTCAAGTGGATAGGGCAACGGCGTATTGAGTTGAAGGTCATAGGTTCGAATCCTTCCCGTGACGCTGACTTTTTCACTTCAGCCAATACCTTACATAAAGATTAAATTATTTTTAATATTAAACATATGGACATGTTTTAACTTTCTCCTCATAATAATCATC
>CM077107.1:25214447-25225237 GCA_039619505.1 Cimex hemipterus
GAGAGAGAGAGAGAGAGAGAGAGAGAGAGAAATTATACTTATAATTATATTATATTATATATATATATATATATACATATATATATATATAAATCTTGGTTAACATAAAATGTCAGTGTGACGAGCAGCATTCGAACCCACGACTTTCGGGTAAATTCTCCGCTGCTGTAATCACCTGAATTATTGTGACATGGCGATAGCGCAGTTGGGTATCGCAGCGGCGTCTTTAGCGGATGGTCGTGGGTTCGAAACCCGCTTGTGACATTGACTCTTGTCTTAACCAAAATCTTAATTAAAGATTAACTAATTGACGGAAGTAACTTGTTAGTTGAACAGTTGACCACTAGAACTTAAATGGGTTATGTATAAATTAAATTCATTCAAATGTATAAGGGTTATTTATGGGAAATCGTTTAAGTGTTTATGTTTAAATGTATATTTGGTCTGCCTGGGAAACAAGGAGGCTGAGGAAACGAGGTTTGATAATTACATATAGTGCCAAAGTTTTAGATTCATCAATGGGTTCAAAATCAATCTTTGTTTCGGACTATTGGACTGATTCTGGAGTAAGTGGGAGAAAGAAGAAGAAACAACGCAACGTTACCTATGCAGACTGGATTCCCTCTCCTAGGAGAAAGGAAGAACCAAAAGGATATACAAGGGTGTCATTAACTAAGTTGTTATTTAAAACCGGTTACATAATTAAGAGTAGTAGTTAATAATATAGTTTGAACAATAGAATAGATCGAGGTGCAGTTGGTCGTGGTTAACTTCTTTTTACCTGAACCTTAAGGCTTTTAATTCTATATTTGTTGATTTAGTCGTCCAGGGACCTGTTACCAGTTGTCAATTAACCAATTATATTGAGTGGTTATAATTATTTCTATCAATTACTTAATCGTTGAATGTATGGTATTGGTTGAAATGAAAAGTAAGTGCAACGAGGGGCGAGGTTCGAACTCATGACCTATGGCTCAATATACCTCTACTCTACCTCTTGCGCAATAGTGGCTTCCAGCCTCTCGGACACCACCTTCACATCTAAACCCACTTTACGAATTTTCCCTTCTTTTTGCCATTTTTCAAATGTCCTGTAAACAGGATTCATTTCTCGGCGACACATGAAGGGGACACGAGAAGCTGTTAGGGAATCTGTACCTCATTTTACTTATTAAATCCATTATATTTAGTGTTCTATTGACCAAATTACTTCTTTCAATTACTTAACATTTTTATGAATGTTTTTGGTTAGAATAAAAAGTTAGTGCCACGAGCGGGAATCGAACCCACGACCTTCGGTTAAATACGCCGGTGTTTTACCACTTGAGCTATCGTGACATCGATCCTCTCGGTTGTTAATCAACCCTCGTAACATTGCAGGTCGCTGCTCAGTATAAGATCGTGTTAGAAATGTTCAACAGTGGAGTGAGCATATTGTTGAACTAGGATTTTGCTTTACTTCTCGCTCTGTTGCACGAATTATATCTGCAATGTCCCACACAAAAACATAGAATGTGTTATATCTCCTGTCTCTTCTTATTCGTGGTATCTAGAGAGTATTTCGTAATTCTTCGATCAAATGAAAAATCTCTTCTTAGGCGGCAGTACTCTGTCAGGGGTTCAACCACAATCCTAGTTCTTTTATTGTTACCTTGCAGTAATTCTTAGAAGATGGCAGATCTATGGATTTTTTAACGTGTCTCGGGCCTCGGGTGTTGGTCCACCAAGTTTTGGGCACATTAATGATCCATTTTTGAATTTATGGTGCTAGGAATCTGTGCACACCAGTGTTTGAGGTCTAGAGAATATTCGCTCCTTTTGGCCAGCAGGTCCACTTTCTCATTGCCTCTAAAGCCCAGAACCCAGGGACCATACCAAGCTCAGGTCATAGATGTCACTAACTTCTGCCCGGGAAACTGGTTTTCTTCTTTAGGTTGAAGCCTTCCTTGAATGTTTTCCTTGTCTTTTTATTTCTCTGCAGCAATTGCAAATTATTTATTAATTCAGATTGAAATACTGTAAATGAACCTACGTAAGTTAAAGTCATTTCAGACTTCGTGCTCACCCAGACGACTATAGTCTTCTATCCGTTTTTAAACCGTCACCTGACCTACCAATTTGATTGCTATTTATCACATTGGCATAGAACTCCATAAATAAATTTTCAGAAACTTATAAAATACATTTACAAATTTACAACTTGAATTTAACCAAATTGTTGTCTAAATCTTGCTATCTCAAATCTGTTTAAACACTTAAATTTCCGAGATATTACAAATGTATTATAATTTATCGAAATATATCATTTTCACCTAAATTGAATGTGTTTCCTCTCGGTAAAAGAAGCGCTGTATACTTTATAAGCCGTTGAATTTTAAAGGATCTAAAAAAAACAGGTGCCCCGATTTTTCTTTGTACCTAGGCCTGGTTGAAAAATATTTTTGTAAATTATTTCTGTCTCGGTGGAAATCACGGCTTTTATTTCTAATTCGGCAATGGTTACGTGGCGAAAAAGCCGTTTCTCGTCCAGAACAATCTTACCCTCCCTGTCTAGGGTCTGCTTGAAAATGAATTTTTATCGCCCTAGCCTCCTCTTAGGAGATTAAATTAAACTTTTATACAGTATATGACTTGTAGGGGGGGGGGGTTAGAGAAAATCTGAGAAAATGGGACGACGCTTATTTTCCACCCGTGCCGACTAAACATTTTGATCACTATTATTATTATTTTATTTTATTTTTTTTTTACTTTCACTTCCAGTAGGACTTTTTCAGGCGCTTCTACAAATAAACGATAAGACAGTCAAATATTAACTGCTTTAGTACATGTTTTATTATTAAAAATCACAATTTAATGATATCTTATGACATTTTGGATTCCCAGAAGATATAATGTGTGTAAAGATTAGTGACCTTAAATCTATAATTATTGAGATATCGTGAGATGCGGTCTGGTGAGATGTATGTTTCAGAAAAACATTTTCTTTTACGTGCCAACGTTTCTGTCTTTTATCGAGATCATCCTCAGGGACTGAGATTTTTAATAATTACGTGTGTAGAGATTAGTGATCGTTAATCGATAATTATTCAGATATCGTGAGATGCGGTCTGGTGTGATGTAGGTTTCAGAATAACATTTTCTTTATCGTGCCAACGTTTCGAACTTTTATTGACTCACTGACTTCAGGGCTGAAAGTGTTTGTCTTCTGTGTGCCAATCTTGCGCGTCGTGTCGAAACTGCCAGTGAGATTGAGAAATCAAAATCTTTTCCGAAGTCAATTTTAATCCACGATGAGTTATAATCATGAAGAGGAGGTGAAATAGACATTTACAAAAGATTTCCTGTTGACTTTTGATTTCCATCTTTCCAATGCCATTTAAACAATATCGAGTTTAATTTAAAAAAGTAATTAGTCCTTTTGAATTTATTTCCTCGGCACCGCTAATCGTACTAAGTCTACCAAAGTGCGGGGTGAGATGTTTGATTGCTCCGAACCACTTGGGCCCCATTCTTCACCATTTGAGTGGCAAAGTTTTGACAGTTACTCGCCCAAGCCGGTCCGACCGACTCATTTCGTTTCTCACCCATTCACCCGTTAATGGAGTCCAGGTCCCACTGTCGCCAAATTGGCAACAACAAAATTACCAACCTACTAAGTTAAATAATAATAAATTTTATAAAATATAGATCAAGTTATTTCGATAGTACAAGCTATGTTGTTACGTTATGTTTTCAAATAATGAAAATTTCTGTTACATGGCTATTAATTGTGTTGAAGAAAAGGAAGTTCGTTGACAGGACATTTTTACTTCACAATGCAGGTTTTTTGCTGAAGTAAACTCAAAATTTGTCGGCTCGTTATTCCGGTTGATTCAGGCGAATCGGATAAAATTGACCTTTCAGCTTTATATCGCCTAATGCCGAATGGCAACCAATGAGACCGAAATCCGTGTGAAAACGTAACGGAATTATAGCAATTTTTCAACCTTTCTCCCCGTTTATCCGTACACGTCAGACCCGCCCCCTTCCTTAACGAGGCCCCGCCCAAAAAATCAACTCGCCGTTTTGTCAACGATATTCAAAGTTTTCTTGCCGGGTAATCGAAAGGATTTTGATTGGAGGCGGCGACAAACCTAGGTCGGAAAATTATGGAAAATTGAAGGGCCGGATGATGGTGATGACGGTGCGTTCCGAGGTTGGAAGCATGAATAAAAGATGACTGGGACTCGCCCAGGAAGGAGATGAAGAAGGAGGGTCATCGGTCAATCCCTGACTCCTGGGATCTCAGCGATTATTTTTAACTTTAATGCCATCTGTAACGCCCATTGTCAAAAAGATAAATCTCATCTCATTGTCTTTATTTAAACATTCGGAACATAAAAAATAAAATAAATGTTATGTGGTGTTTAGTGACGGTTAATTAATGATTATTTTGAGGTCGTGACATGTCTGGTGTGACGTAGGTTTTACAAATACATTTTCTTTATCCCTCCACCGTTACGATGTAATTTTTAGATAGAAAAATTCAATTCTTTCAGAAGGGCCTAACGTCCAATTAACTACACGTTCGATAACAGGAGGGGGACAAAGCACACAAAACTTTTTTCAGGCGAATTTAATTTTTAAAAAATCAGTGCTTCCAGTTTTTTTTTTATTTTTTTTTTCGTTTTTTTTGGGGGGGGGAAGGGTATCGTGAAAAAATCGCTATTATGCCCTTCCTAAGCCCACTTTTTTTCCTCATTTTTCCACGATATGACTTTGTCTTTTATTTATTTTAGAATGTCGGTCTTCCATAGCTACAATGTCTTTATTGATAACAAATATTTTTCGTTTTTCGCTTAGTTTCGTCTGGGTTGATTTTTGATCCAACTGTAAATGTGATAGTTGTATCATGGTACTCGGCTATTGAATCGAATCCTCATTGCGGGACATTTGAAAACTAGCAAAAAGGAGGGAAAATTTGAAAGGTAGGTTCAGATGGGAAGTCCGAGTGGATCGAAGTCACGATAGCGCAAGAGGTAAAGCAGCTGCATATTAAGCCGTAGGTCGCCATGTTCGAATCCCGCTCGATATGATTCGTTTACTTTATTATATTTAATGGTCTATTGAGTAAATTAGTTCTTTCAATTAATTAATCTTTTTATATAAGGTTTTGGTCTAAATGAAAAATCTAGTGCCTCGAGCGGGATTCGAACCCACGACCTATCTGTTCCCCTTGGCCCTTTCTTTTGCCGCCGGGTTTCGAATCATAATTGCACAACAACTGAAAAATAGCAAAAGGAATGAAAATTCAAAAGGTGGGGGTTTAGATAGGTTGTTGTGTCCAAGTGGATCAAAGTCACGATAGCTCAAGTTGTAGAGCAACGGCGTATCTAGCCGAACATCGTGGGTTCGAATCCCGCTCCTTATGATGCGGTTTATTGATTAAATCCGTTATATTTAATGGACTATTAACCATACTGCTTCTTTCAATTAATTAATCTTTTATATAACCTTTCGAACCCACGATCTATCCGTTCCCCTTGGCCTTTTTATTTGCCGCCGAGATTCGAATCCTGATTACACGACAACTGAAAATTGGAAAAATGGAATGAAAATTCGAAAGGTGGGATTGAAATGGGCAGTTGGTGTCCGAATGGCGGTCGAAGTAACCATAGTTCAAGTGGTTAGAGCAGCGCGAATTGAGTCGAAGGCCGTGTGTTCGAATCCCACTCGTGTCACTTGCTTTTTTATTTCAACCAATACCTCAATCAAAATTAATTAATTAATCAAAAGGCTTACTTTATTACAAATTTTGCAAAGCGTCATTTCGTACAGCGATCCGTTATGAAAAATATGATTCATGATATTAAAGCGATTTTTTTCCGAATAAGCCCCCAAACAGCATTTGTCGCTGAAGTATTGAACAAGTTGGCAAACGGGTTTTGATAAATTGTACCCTCATAAAATAAATTAAAGGTAAAAAAAGACTTTTATGATCTTCAGGCATCTTTTTGAACACGCGAATCTTTTAAGCAGTTCGACAGTGGAAGAAAGTCCATCTTTTCCTTTCCTAAGGCCTCCCCGTGTCGTAAACTAAGTCTAATACGGAGTTTCGAGAAAGATCGCTACTTGGGAAAAGTGATCAATAAAAAGTTCAATGAAAACTTTCACCCTCGCTCTCCTGCCCGACTTTTCCGCCCCACTGTGAACGCTCTCGCAAATTTAACAATTTTCTTTTCATCAAAACTATTGAAACACGGCCGTATTAGAAAATATTGATTTTTGCCTTATATTAATCCGAGAGTATAAGTTGTGATTTATTATTGAGGATATATTTAATAATGTTTTATTCACAACGCATATTGTCCGATACGTGGGCAAAATATTATTATGTTCTCTCACGTTCGTCACGTGATTATAACAACTTCTGTCTGAATATAGAGACAATTGTTTTTTTGAAGGATTATCGTCCAGAATCATTTATAAGCACATATAATCCGGCTTTCGAGGTTATATAAACGGCGCAATATATCATTTCCCCGATTGGATGACGACTCTCAGGACGTTTTCTCCCCTTCAGCACGAATCCCAATCAGACCTTCTGTTGTGTAATCAAGCAGTTTAGATAACATCGACTGTAGCCTTCTGTATTGCGCTTTCAAAGGGCTGACAGGCCTGGCTGCAAAATGGAAAAAAGAAAACAATTTTTCTTTTTGTTTTTGGATGAAATTATTATATATTTGGACTAACAATACTTTCAAACGTTGATGTGTGCCCAGAAGAAAAAAAGACAGAAGAATACCAAGCATGTTCTTTATTTTTAAAACAAAAAATATTCACATTTTGGATTATTTTGTATATCACCAAGTCATGAAAAATCGATATGTATCTCACTAGCAAGAGCTGTCGATAGGCAGGTCTCGGAGGATCTGACTTCTATAAAAGACGTAATCCTCGCCAGATTCAAAGTAGGCGGGACAGACAATTTCTTTTTGGCCAAAGTCCCGTATATTCCAAACAATATACAACTCCTTTAAAAATCGATAACGATATTGCTCAGAATATTGATTAGGATTAAGCCAATAGGGATAAAAGAGATGGCCACAAGTGCATTTCGCCATTTGCATCTACTACATTTCGGCCTGAGTAGACCTATTGTGCTCCCCTCTTATTTGTGACTCACCGGTTAACTTCAGGTTATTAACCAGACTGCACGGCTTTGCCAGCGGTTCCTTGGTGTAGGATCTTGCTTGTGGTTTTTCTTGTCCTAGTTGCAAGAACCTGCACATGTAGACCTTCAGGGAAACATAAAATGTGTTCTGCGGTCTCCTCCTCTTTCTGGCAGTATCTGCACAGGTTCTCTTCAGTCTGTACTACTATCTGGTACATGTGGTTTCTTAAGTGGCAGTGCCCTATCAGGAGTTCCGAGTATCTTTTGCCTGTAGGTGTAGGCTGAGCTGGTTTGGAGGCTTTTACCGTAGGTGGTACACTTGTAGAAAGTGGTAAGCAATTCCACTTTAAACAAAACCGCGGCCGGAGAAGATCCGGTAGTTTCTTCGCTAAAGAAGCCCCAATACTCTGGGAGACCAAGCCAATGTATTTCGGTTTAGGTAGCCATATACGCGCGGCATACGGTCTGATGTTTAATGCAGACCCAACCACTGGGAATCAAGAAGCGAAGAGCGAGGTTGTCTTGGCTCTTCGGGGCTGAGCTGCCTCTACACTAACGCTGCGGAAGTAACACCATTCTGTCTTATGTGGAGGTGCGTCAGCTCTCATTTTGAGAATCACGATAGGCTAGGGGTGGACGTTAAAGATCCTCATAGTCCTTTTCAGAACGACCGTCAGAGGTCGAACCAGAGTTCCTTAATTCTTTGGTAAATTTTGAGGATGGTCCTTCTATGAATCTATTCGCGTGTGTGATATTGTTCCACCAGATTTGAACTCATTAAGAATCCATTTTAAGGTGTATTCTCTTTTGTGGCAAGCTGCTAGGCCGCAGTAGGCTTCTCAGCCCAATAGAGTCCATGTTGGTTCTCTTTTTGATCAACATTTTGTTGTCTATATGCCTCTAATGTCCAGAGAAGCATGCAGTTCCAAACACCCTTCACCTTCCGCATGAAGCTAACGACCTGAGTGCTTTTAATAGCTCTATTAGCACTTTTATTTCTCCGGCACATTTTTCAATAACTACGATTTCAGACTGGAAAACTGTAGCTGATCTAAGTTTACCGTCAATTCGGTCTTGAGGTTCATCCCAAAGACCCCAGCTCCCGAATCCTAGTCGGTTTTGGGGCCGTTGTTATGCCAGTAGGGATTTGCCTTTAGTGGTGTTACTATGGCCCATATTGAAATTTATGTCGAATTGATTGATAAAATGACAGGATGTGATAGCACCAAAGTTTGGATATCAAAACCATGCCTCACAACTATGTACAATCATCTCCCAGCTAATCAAATAAAGCAGGAATTTACCCAGATATTTAACAATTGCCGTAAAAACCTACATACAACTACAGACCGATTTTTTCTGTAATCAACATAATCTAAGAGAAATACAAAAAACCAAATTGACATCAATAATGACACGGAGTATGGGCCATATCAATATGATTTGCAAAAAATTAAAAGCACTCAATCGTTGCTATTGGACTTCTGACTAAATGGTCAACTAGATCAAAACTGCTTTATTGTACGTACCAATCAAATTGTACAAATTTGACACTATGTATCATCACGGGATGTTGGAATTCTTGAAAACGGCTAATTTTAACGGATTTTTAGAGCAATTTAACTTAACTATTAGGACGAGTGACAGGAAAAATTCCCTTGAAAATTTCTGTATAGTAAGTAGTAATTACTATTTATTATTTTAAATTGTTTAGATATTATGATAATAAATTAAGTTAAAACCTTTATAAAAAAACTATTGGGAAAAAAACAGATTGATAGAATGATTTTTGAATTTGAAAATTCTAGTTTTTCTGGAGTAAATCCTGTGTTCTCACGTAGTATACAACGTCATTTATAATGTTTCACATACGTGTCCATCGTGTCTCAAATCAGTTCGGACAAATATTCGTCCTAACGTACCGAAAAGGTGGCCACCCCCTGTGCACTTCCAACAGATTCAATCGTCAATCAGACGGTATATTACGTGTCGGATAAAAATTCCCCGAGGCTGAATACAAGGGGGAAAAAACACCGCTAATGCGAAATAACGAGGTCGGGACGTGAACAGACCATCCCCGGATGCAGGGCGATGATTGAAAAAGGGGAGCAGGCGACGTGGGGTTGCAGCCGCAATTAGGAATCCACTTATCGCTTTTCACGCCGGCCCTTTCTTCACGATTTGTACCAATTTGTTCGAATATAAAAGGAATTAACTCCAAATATTCGTTCATTATTACTGACAATTTTTAATACTTTTAAAGAAAACACTTTTGCAGTTAGTTGTAATTTGGCCTTCAACTTTGATTTTTGTCTGCCGATCTTCACTGTTTTGAACTGTCAGGCGCTTTTCGCAATCTTGCCTTGTCCAGTGTTGGGATTGTTTGATTTCTCATTATTCGAGTGATAAAAACTAATCAAAGTTAGAAACAGTCTGTCAGCGTTCTAGTGCGTCAACTAAATTCGGTTTCTTCAAAACCATGCCATCGTTCAAATTGTTTATAACTGAAAACGTGGTCGATACTTGCAATAATGAAAAAAGGGCCATGACCAGACACAACGACATAAAGGCCCTACTTAGACAAAGTGTCGGTTTCTCAATGGAGATGGCGCAATGCCGAAATGCGTTTGAAAACTCAAAGCCGCGAGTCGACACAGCCCGATGCGACGCTACCCGATGCTACCAGACGCCTTGTCACGTTTTGGTAGGGTGTGCACATCTATGCGACGTCAAGCGCACGCCACGTACAGTCACACAGTGTCTATCGAAAATCAGTAACACAATCGCAACGCTTTTTTTTCCTTAAGGCATTATTTTTAGCAAAACCTTGTAATAAATAGTTAGTTAAATTCTGTGAGCACAACCATGTAATAAATTGAGAATGAAATTTTATTGTTTTAAATAAAGTTATTTCTGTGTTTTGATAAAATTTCTACCTAACCATCATAATTAAATCATTTTTATAAAAACTCGTGAATTTTTGATCTCGGTTAATTTGCTTTATATTAAAATAAGCATGTTGTAATTAATATAACGACAAAATTATACATACATTGGTTGAAATAAACTATTGGGTTGTCCGGAAAATAATGCAGGATTTTAAGTTTTCATTAAAAAAAATCTATATAAAATATTCTGTTTACGTTTACAGGATTACTCATTTGTATGAATGTCAACACTTATTAATCCTCTTCCAAATGATATTGTTTGTTTACCTCTGTAGCATTCCGCTACTTGGAAATAATTCAGTCATCCTTATAATGTCAAAGCGAGAATTTCGTACGATTTTCTTTTACGAGTTTAAACTCGGCCGAAGCGGAGCCCAAACGGCTAGAAACATTAACCAAGTCTGGGGCGAGGGTTGTGTTAATGAGTGCACTGTGCAAAGGTGGTTTAAAAAATTTCGGGAGGGAGATTTCAGCCTTGAAGATGAAGAAGGTCGTGGAAGGCCTTCCTCTCTTAATGATGATGTTCTGCGATCAGTGGTGGAAGAAAACCCCAAAACAACTGTTCGAGAACTTGCAGAGCAACTCAAAGTCAGTAAAACGACCGTCGCTGACCACCTCAAGGCGATTGGAAAAGTGGAAAAGTTTGTTGCATGACAACGCTCGACCACATGTGTCACGTGTAACGTCAC
>CM077107.1:25225337-25242847 GCA_039619505.1 Cimex hemipterus
TTTGTTGCATGACAACGCTCGACCACATGTGTCACGTGTAACGTCACAAAAATTATTGGAGCTTGGCTATGAAACTTTGCCTCACCCACCCTACTCTCCGGACCTCTCGCCTACTGACTACCATTTTTTTAGACACCTGGACCACTACTTACAACACATAATATTCAAAAATCAAACGGAACTGGAAAATGCATTTATTGACTTTATCAATTCTAAAAATTCTGAATTCTACTCAGACGGAATTAATAAGTTACCAACACGTTGGGAGAAATGTATTGAGAGTATGGGAAATTATTTTGATTAAAGAACATTGCTTTAAAGTAAATAGTTTCTTTTTTTTTTTGTTTAATACCAAAATCCTGCATTATTTTCCGGACAACCCAATATAAAAATATGAGTATTCTGCTCTGAGGATACTTGACAAAACTGGTGTAATTGTATGAGCAGAATCATAAAGTACATTGATAGTTAAATTCATTATATCAAACAATGTTATTCCAGTTTTTTATCAATTTTCTACCAAACCATTAAAATTAATTTTAATAACTAAAGAATTTTTGATTCCGGTTAATTTGGTTTATATTAAAATGTTTGTTGTAATTAATATTACGACAATAAGATATACGCTTTGAATAAAAATATGAGCGTCCGGTTCTTTTGTCTTGGACTGTACTCGTTGCTACCCGACGAAAATCTGGTTCGCGTAGCGCAGAGTAGGGTAGCGTTGCATAGCATCGGGCAGATGTGCACGGGGTTGATACAATCTTATGGAAAATTGAACTTTGGATTTGCATTGGGGAGCATCGGATAAGTGTGTTCCCGGCTTTAATAGAGTGAGGATGACCCTTCCTTACACGAGTCAGATTCTAAAGGCCACCTATCGTCGCTTGATACGTGAGATCTTCTCTGCCCCTTTCTTCTTCATCATGTTTCTTCTCATTCCTGTTTTTTAATGCTGCTTTTTTAATGTAATAGATGAAAAATTGGACTTTCGATTTGCCTACTTTAGGATCGGGTAATTTCGCATAACGTTGCATCGGGAAGTATCTTCGCGGCTTAAGTAACCTGATCCGGTTCAGCTTGAGTTAATCGACTCGCGGAAAAAAACACATCATCAGAGATTGTCATGTTTGTGAAAATATCGTGTCTTATTTTACTATGATTAGTTCGTAGTATGTTATTAATTCTTTTGTAATAACTTAAAAACTTAGACTCCATTACAAGAGTGGAATTTGTTTGCGTTAATAAGCTCGGTTGTATCTGGCATCTATGTTCACACGGAGATATTTAATAGCGGATGTTTGACCTGTATTCCTACAGTGTTCATCGGTAATTTGCCTATTCCGGTTATACTTCCGTTAAAATGGAGAAGGAGAGAGACAACGGAAATAGGTCGACATGTCTATACACGGTACCAATAGCAATGGGCTTATTTGCAAAACCTATCACATTGTCACGGACATGTTAACATGTTTGGCTGTTCTCGTATCACATGAAAGGCGGATATAGAGCGGAGTTTCAGAAACCTCTGTTACGAATCAACGGACAAAATCGACTTCCCAGGAGAAACGCTAGTGCGAAAAGGATCCAAAATTAATTATTAAATTAGACAACGTCAAAATCAATACGCAACTTGTCAAATTATGCAGATTAGATTAGGGAGTTTGGAACAAATAGTTTCAGATCCGTGAAACTTCAGAATTCAATGCAATACGAGCATAACAATCACCGTACGGCCCGACAAATAAACTATAACAAATATTAATATTTTAGCGCAAACCCCTTGGCGAAGAACAAATATTTACTGATTTTATTCCTTCGCAAACTGTGATAAACCGGTCGATGTTTTTTCCTAGACGAGCAGTCGGTAAATTCCGTTCGTTTACGACTGTTCGAAAATGACAGTTGGCTTTACCATTGTCAGTCGTAAAGTTGTTTGTCCATAGATCAACAAATATTATTCAATTCATCTTAAAAATAAATAATACAAACAGAGAGAGAAAAATATTTTATTCTGAGACTAGGGTCTCCTAATAATACACAAGATACGATTCCTTTCAAGGTCACGTAAATGTTTAGAAATCTTGAATTTAAAAAAATTGAAGGTTCAACGTGAACATATATTACAATAAGTCGAAATAAATCACCGAATAAAAAAAATGTAGGAATCATAAGAATTTAAGGAAAAAATAATAACGAAAGTTTCCTGTATTGTGCAAACAGTGGCAAAATGTTAAAAGTCCAGAAGAAAACCTTTCTTATTAAGGGCCTAATTAAATCCATTAATTTAGTGGTCCGCTTGACCAATTGATACATTACAACTAATTCAGGTTTTTAGTTGAGATAAAAAAAAATGGCAAAAATGAGGGAAAACTGATAAGGTGAGGTTGAGATTTATAACAATATTTTCAAAAACGGAAGCTTATCTCAAAGGATAAGCTAATCCCCTACAGCAGGATCGGGCAGTGTGAGTTGAGATATCAAAGGACGAGGAAGGACTGTCTCTCATCTTTTTTTTAATCGAACAACCTGCGGTATTTTTCAATTTTAAGGGCAAGGAGTTGATAGCGTATGTTTTTTACTTCTCACATATTTTTATTTATCAACAAAGTATCTGAATATATTATTTTTCAAGACCTTAGTCTTTTTGTGGCACAAAAATTCCTTTTCATTTTTTTTTTTTTTTTTTTTTTTTTTTTTTTTTTTTTTTTTTTTTTTGGTATTACGTATATTTGTTTCTTATTTTTCATTTTTACACAATTCAGGAAATTTATATGCATCGAGTGAAAGGGATTCACCAAAGAGCGTCATAGATTGTAAGTTGATAACCGAGTGGATCGAGGTCACGATAATTGAAGTGGTAGAGCAGTTGCGTATCTAGCAGAAGATCGTGGGTTCGAATCCCGCTTGTGCCATTAACGCGTTTTAATCTCAACTAAAAAATGAATTAATAGTAATAAGACCTAATATTATTTTTTGACTGTGTTGTCTCTGATTGGAGCGGGGGATGAGTTCCTGTTTAGTTTATATTAAAACAAGTAAGTTCTAATTAATATAACGACAATAATACATGTAGTTTAAAATAAAAGTATGACCGTTCGGTTCTTTTGGTTTCGACTGTACTTGATGCTACACGACGAAAATCTAGACAGTGGGGATCGCAGTTTGTAGGGAAGGATAGCGTCGAATGTTCCACGCTTAAACATTGGTGATGTTTCGTCGGGGGCTAGTTTGTTATGTAGGTTTTAATCCCAGTAGTGTCTGAATAGTCCGTAGCTTTTGTTAGTTTTTTTTAAATTACGTTTGTGGGTTTCTTGTGGGTACCTAAGTAAATCCAAGGTAGCGGACTTGATTGGATGGAGATTTTAGATCGTTGTTTATGCGCATTAGTGGGCAACTCTGGACGTTATTTATCGGCTCTTTTTCCGTTTAACCTGTTCCGCCACCAAGAAGAAAATTAGCATAATTTGTTGTCAGGTTTGGTAAAAATAATTGTCCTTGGTCTAAGCCTGTTTATATGGACTAATTAAATCAATATTCTCTAACATTAAAGAACGTCATTTTCTTAATTTAATGATTGTATAGACTCGTAATAATAATAACCAGCTGTCATGCATGTATCGAACGTATATCCAGGCTTACACGTACCCTGGAGGAATCCATCCAGGCTGGAGCAATTTATCCCTCAAGAGATGGCGTGTGAGTGCCGAAATATAATTGAAATGTGGACAACAGAGTTTTTAACAAATCTTTAAAAAAAAAAAAAGAATAAATCTACAATTTAAAATAAGGGTTATGCTCACAAGTAAACAAATTCAGAATAAATGATCGTGTGTGATTGTAATTTTTTTTCTCACAAATATTTTTAATTTCGTATTACCGTGTACTAATTTTAACTTTATACATTCTCAGGTTTTCTTCATTTCAATAATTACGTATGATTATATTGAAAGGAGATGAAATCCCCTAGCAGTGTTTTTTATGTATCTGTGACTTTTACATCCAGTGGTATATAATTTATTAGCTGTAGACGCTTTGTTGTTGCATATTTAAATTAAGGGTAAGTTTGACATTTCCATTTTGAGCATTACAATTATAATATTCTTTTGATTATAAAGTTTTAACCGTGAAAAATTTAATGATGATTTTTGTCCATAAGTTACGTATTTTCAATGGGCCGATGAATATGCTGTTTGTCCGTTGAATTCGGACTGTATATACTCACTGTGACCGACTGTCGGATGTGTATTGACTTCTCGTCACACCCAACAAGTCAAAACACATCTAACATAAAAACATCTGCTTTTTGGATGTGATGAGAAGTACGACAGATCAAACTGCAAGGGTAGATAGACAAAAATGAGATACACCCAAACTACGTTTTTACTTATTATAATACCTGTATGTTTTATTTGAAGTATAAATAATTTTTTGACTAGAATATGTTTTATTTTAAGTGTAGTTTTATTTACTGAAACCAGCGTTTATTGGCGTAGACATTTAAAATTTCACTTCCCATCTTTGAAACGGACTGATTGTCGGTTAGAATTGCTTTCGTCGTAATTTCTGACTCGAACCCCTGGCCGCACGTCGGAAAACATGGTTTAATTAGTCAAGCTAATCGTAGGATGATTTAACGCTCAGTGGATTAATTAGAATTTGGGGTTATTTTGAAAGTGCCGGTAGCGTGGCAGTGTAAACTTGGCCAGGTTTCGCTATCATCCCGACCCCTGTGTTAGTCTAATGTCATCCCTTTATCCCGGAGGTGTTCTCCCAGCCGTTTCCGACCAAAGGGACGCGGAAAAGGAAGAGGATTCTCTTTGAGACTTCTCCGCCTTGTCCTAAACACTAAAGAGGTACGGTTAACGCTCCTCTGAAGATCTGTAAAGGAGACTGATCACCATTTATTATTTAACGATTAGAAACTGTTCCGGGTTAATACGGACGCCAATAAAACCCCACAAAAAGGGAATAAACAAAAGCATATTTTTTCACTTTAGGCAATTAATATAATTTTGCAATTGAAAAATATCAAACAAAATAGGCTCCCTTGTTAAAACGGAAGTTTCCTAAAAGCGTGTTGATGTTGGTCGCAAATTACAATATTTCTGTCACAGTAAAATTGAAAAAAAAGGGGTAACAAGGGACATAGGGACGTCGGTGGCCGCAACAGGTTAGACTTTGAGACATAAGGTACAGGTCCCGGGTTCGAATCCAAGGCCGCTAGATGGTCTTTTTTCCAAAAACACCGGATCTCTGCTGTTGTGAACCCTCGTTAAAAAAAGAAAAGAGTATAATAAAGTTTAAACTAAATTATATTTTTTTAAAACAGAAAATACAATATTTTGACGTTTCCGCGATTTTGCGCCATTTCAATGAAAAAAGTTTTTATCTTAAAATTGTAAACTCAATTGTAAACAAATACAATTATTTCAAAAATAGTTTTAAAAAATTATATTTAAAACAATTTCATTCTTTAATCTTGTAAAAACCAACGTAAAAGTATACAAAAACAAATGATGATAGACAAATATTTTATTTCTTAATTTTGCAAAAAAAAAAAAAAAACATTTTCTAACGCAATTGTTTCAACAAAAATTAAAAAATTAAATGAAAAAATAGTTTCTTTTCTTAAAGGTAAACAAACTTTTAAATGAAAGTTAGAACTATTTCACAGGAATTAATGCATTTTTTCACCTTTCAAAAACGTTTTAAAATAAATAAAAAATATTTCAAAATAAATTTAAATTTTTTTTATTCTTTAAGCTTCTAAAAAGATTTTAAAATAAAAATGAAAAAATCCTTTAAGTTTTCCATAAAATAAAAAATATTTTTTTAATAAATAAAAACATATTATTTCTTAATTATCTTGTAAAAACACTGCTAAACAAAAAAATTATTTCAACAAGTTTAAGAACGAACAAAAAAATTTTTATACTAATCTCTTATTGTTAAAACGTTTCAAAATGAAAAAATATTTCCACAGAAGGAAAAACGAATGAAAAAGTATTGTATTTTTATTTTACCCTGAAGCACATTTTAAAACTAAACGTTTTTTAAACGGGAGCTTAAAAACGGCGAAGATTTTTTTCCTACCTTGTAAAAAACACTGTGAAACAAAAACATTATTTCAACAAATTTAAAAACGAATAAAAAAGTATTTTTTTAAACTAATCTTTTATTGTAAAAACATTTCAAAATAAAAAATTATTTCCACGAAAGTAAAAACGAATGAAAAAGTATTGTATTTTTATTTTACCTTGAAGCACATTTTAAAACAATGTTTTTAAAAATGGGAGCTTAAAAACGGACGACGATTTTTTTTCTACCTTGTAACAAACACTGTGAAACAAAAAAAAATTATTTCAACAAATTTAAAAACGAACGAAATAGTACTTTATTTTTTAATATCTAATATTCTGAAACCATTTTAAAGTAGAATTTATTGCAAAATAAAAAGTATTTTAATTTTATTTCTTTTCAAACTAATACAAGATAGCGAAAATGTAAAAAAAAAAAAAATAGTAATTTTTGTTCTAAAACACTTTAAACCTGTTTTATCGAATCCGACATTTCACTGGAGTTTTCACAACATTGCCAAAAAACCAAGTTGGTCTTAATGCAAATTATACTATCAGTTGGTTAAGATAATTCTTTTGATTGTTTGGAAGATAAAAAGTACATTAGTTTACATAGCCCTATTTTGAACTGTTGTAAAAGATCGGGAAAGAAAACATGTATCACAGGAAATGGATCCATAACCGTTACCGTTTTCAAAACTTTCCCCCTATGCCTTTTTGGCTTAAGAAGAAATAATCAAAGAAAAAGAAATTCTTTCGTGCGAAAATTGATCGTTCCGTATGATAGTTGATTTTTATGTAATTTTTGATGGTTATATAAAGTTACAACGGTTGAAATACAATTCCTCGAAAGAAGTTCATGGAGCCATGAAATCTTGCGATGTAAACAAGTCCCTTTATTAACACGTTAAGTTTGGATCGTGGCCTCGCTTCTAGACATCTCATTACATACATAACTTTCAACTTGAGTCTCTCACTTTCGAAGTGTTTGCATTTCGGCGAAACCAGGCCCGAGAAACCTATTTAAACTATGAGCCGAGTGCGATCGACAACACGAAAGTTCATTTAGCCGAATTGAGTAGTCGTGCCCGGCAGGTGGTGAATTGCAATACAGTTTCATACGAGAACGTTTTAAATCGGAATAATCCGCAAGAATAGGGCCTGATAGCGTATGCAAAGACGCGGGAGAAACACACAAAAGAAAATCGATTCGGCAACCACTAAAAAGAAATCAGTCCTAAGAAAACAGGAGGAAACTGTGTGCTTTCGGCGAGATGAAAGTCTTTTCTCGATGGAATATTTCCCCACTAACCTAAATCCGGGGTTTCCCTCGTCCGTTCGCCCCGCACACTGGCAAACAACGAAACGAAGGACCCTTTTCAACTGTTATACTCTGACCCCTCGATACTGTTTTTCATAAAGCTATTGTCTGGAGCCGCCCTTTCTCACTCGAGTTTGATTCAAGCAGACAGCGTTATCGTTTACGTCGTGTTAACAGGTTCCACACCACTTGTCAACAAACAGGATCCGAGTAGAATAGGTTTTTGACGAACATCAAAGGGATTTGCGCCGCATTCAGTTTTCGATGTGACCCTATTGCCACACGAGTGCTTTTCCGTTAAGCTCATTCCCCTTGGTTCAATGTAACCATAACGAGGAAGGCCAAAATAATTATTAAAAATATCGTAGAACTATGATCAGTAGGACCCATATGATTTTTTCTCACACCTCAAAACTTTTGCCTTTTTTGATAATATTTGCTTCAATCTATTATATTTCCTATACCGATTGACCAAATAAGTTCTTTCAATTAATTAATCTTTAGGTAAGCTATTAGAAAAATTTATTCAAATGATTATTTGAAGATCGTGAGATGCGATCTGGTGAGACGTAGGTTCCATAAAAACATTTATTTAACGTGCTAACGTTTCGAACTTCATGGTGATATTTTGACCCCTGGAGATGATCTCGACAAAAACCGAAACGTGGGTTAAAGAAAACGTTTTTCTAAAACCTACGTCACACCAGATGGCATCTCACGACCTCCAAATAATCATTTGAATAAATTTTTCAAATATGCTTATATATAATATTCAAATAATGATCGAATAACGGAGACATCACAGATTGATTCAAATAATTAATCTTTATGCATGGCATTGGTTCAATAGAATCGTTCGTGTCACGAGCGGGATTCGAACCCACCACCTTCGCCTTTATACGCTGCTGCTCTACCATTTGAGCTAGAAATTAGAGTCCACCTGGACACTAATTTCTCATCTCAACCCCACCTTTTGAATTTGCCTTCCTTTTTGCCATTTTTCAAATGTCGTGCTCTCTATTTGATTCTCGGCGACAAATGAAAAAAAAAAAAGGAGAGCTTTAGTGAAAATATAATTCGTTGTACTTATTAAGTCCATTATATTTTGTAGTCCGATTGACGTCAGAAGAGGGATTCGAACCCACGACCTTCGACTCAATTCGCCGTTGCTCTGATCCTCCGGGGCCAACGTTACTTCCATCACCTCGGTCACCAACGTCTCATCTCAAAGCCACGTTTTGAAATTTCCCTCCTTTTTGCCATTTTTCATATGACGTGTAATCAGGATTCGCTTTTCGGCGAAAATGAAATGGCCAGGGAGAGTTTTAGTGCAAATATACTTCGTTTTACTTATTAAATCCATTACAATTTGTAGTCCCATTGACCAAATGACTTCAATAAACTAATTAATCATTATGTAAGTTGTTGGCTCAAACGAAGCCACTATAGCTCAAGTCGTTGAGCTGGGGAGTATTTAGCCGAAGGTCGTTGGTTCGAATCCCGCTCGTGACACGAACGTTCCAAATTGAATCAATCTGTGGTGTCTCCGTTACTTGATTACGTTACGTTACGTTGACCAAATAAGTTCTTTCAATTAATTAATCTTTAGGTAAGCTATTAGAAAAATTTATTCAAATGATTATTTGAAGGTCGTGAGATGCCATCTTGTGTGACGTAGGTTTCAGAAAAACGTTTTCATTGTCATGCCAACGTTTCGGTTTTTGTCGAGATCATCTTCAGGGGTCAAAATTTCACCATGAAGTTCGAAACGTTGGCACGTTAAAGAAAATGTTTTTATGGAACCTACGTCTCACCAGATCGCATCTCACGACCTCCAAATAATCATTTGAATCAATTTTTGGCCAGTCGTTTTTGGAAAGCGGGTTATTGTTTGTTGCACTAGTTTTAATTTTTTTAAACTAATTTTAATTTCACTTGTTGCCGCAAAATGAGGTTTTGATCTGACCTCAAAACATCAAACATTAGTTTTCCTTCAATGTGGCTTGAAGATAAAAGTTATTATTAATCCTACCCGCATTGTGACTTTACTAACAGCACTTTTAGATAGCCAGAAAAGCGCTGTTTTACATTTATTGTTGTTTTACTACCGTTAATCAATATTTCTTTTTACACGGGATAGTTTATCATAAATCAGTTAATGAAGAAAAAGTGTCTCGAACAGTGTATGAAGTTCGGTAGTCGGGCGAGCAAAATTTTCGCTTGTATAATTAATACCACAAAAGCGGTTGAGAAAGTTTGTCTTTTGAGAATGAGGAGTTTGAAGATGAACCGCGGCCTGTAGACGTTCTGTCATGAATGACAACGAATTGCGGGAAGTTACCGAACTCGATTCGAGTCAAACATGTCACATAACATTAACATTCGCTTTATGTTGCATCGGTTCGGGAAAGACGTGGAAGCTGAGCAAATGGGTTCCTCATAAATATTGACCGCCACGACGGTAACAAGGTTCAGCGTCTAAACATTTGCCTTTCACTTGCTTCCTGAGCACAAAGTACAGGTTTGTGTGCAAGAATATATTAAATTTCAGTGAAAAATAACAACGGCTCAAAAGAGAAAATATTTTTTTTATTTGTGACAAAAATATCAGCAGCAAGCGCATTCGGTGACAAATATATTTATTTTTTAATTTATGGCGTACTTATGACCGCATTCAAGTACTTACAATTAAAGAGAACGTCCCATGTTAATTTTTTGCTGTTTACCTTTTTACTATTGATTTTTTAGCTTTATTCTCACTGGCTGTTTTTGGCCAAAGACATTTTTTAGATATTTGCATTTTTGGCGAATTCTTCCGTCAGGAGGATACCTCGCAAGAAGTAAATTGTAAGGTTTTGGGATTTTGTAATGTATTGTACTGTTTGAGAGATATTTCCCGCCCGTTCTATACAAATAGCACACCGGTGAATCCTAGCTCATCGAGAAAATTTAGGCCAGTTTCCGTGGTTGATTTTTTATACATTCCAAACCACTTCCTCCTTTGGGCAAGAGTAATGCGACAGTTTAATAGGGGTGCCTTCTCTGCTTCTTTCTTGAATCTGCACGTACTGTATTGGGCTATATACTTCTTCACGCCTGTTCCTATGGAGGTATGCGGTATCCTCTTAAAGCTGGGGAAACACGTACCCCATGCTACGCTATGCGACACTACCCGGCAATACCAAAGTCCAATTTTTCATAGGATTGTACTACCCCCTTGCATATTCCCCCGATGCTATGCAACGCAACCCTACTCTATGCTCTGCGATTCCCAATGTCCAGATTTTCGTCAGGCCGCATCGAGTACAGTCAAAGACAAAAGAACCGGACTCTCATATTTTTATTGAAACAACTACTTTAATAAAAACTAAATTAACCGAGATCAAAAATTTATTAGTTTTTATTAAAAAAAAATTTACTGCTTGGTAGAAAATTGATCAAAACAACGGAATACCATTCATTGATATACTGACTAAATTAATTGGCCCAGTTCCAATGGTTGGTTTGTTGTACAATCCAAACCACTTCCTCCTATGCTCAAGAGTAATGACACAGTTTTTTAGTAAGTGTGCCTTCTCCGCTTCTTTTTAAATTGTGCACGTACGGTATTTGGGTTATGTACTTCTTCAGATGCCTGTTCGTATGGAGGTATGCGGTGTCCTCTTAAACTAACCAGATGCTACGCTATGAGACGCAACGCGATGTTACCCGATCCCAACGCTACGGGATACCAACTGTCCAGCTTTTTGCCGAGTAGCATCGAGTCCAGTCGAAAACAAAAGTACCGATCACTCATATTTTCATTCAAACTGCATGTATTGTTATCGTTATATTAATTACAACATACATCTTTTAATAACAAAATTAACCGAGATCAAAAGTTAATTACTTTATATTTTTAAAAAAATTTTAATGGTACTGTAGAAAATAGATCAAAACTGCAGGATATATGTTTTAATATAATTAATTTAACTAACAATTTATTTCATTGTTTTGCTCGTAAAATTACATCATTTTTGATTAGCGTTCGAACAAATAACTTTTTACAAGGTTTTGCGTAAAAGAACAAAAGAGACGTTGGGATTGCGACACTGATTTGTGATACACGCAGTGAGACTGTACGCATGACGTCGCATAGATGTGCACACCTTACCAAAACGGGACAAAGCGACGAGTAGCATCGGGCAGCGTCGCATAGTGTTGCATTGGTACTGTGTTTCCCGTTTACCGGACGTGCGGCAGGTTTTCTGCAAATTACTTGCCTCCCTGTTTCTTTAATTTATCATGTGTTTTAAATTATCGTTTTATCGATCGTCGATAAAAGTTTAAATGTTTTTTTTCTCTTCATCTGAAAGTAATTCTAAAATTTTATTTCATCTTCTTCCAACTTCTTAAGAGTGAATAACATGCTTTATACACTTCCATTTCCAATAATGTACCATGTATTCGCAATATTCTTTTACGTTTTTCTGTTATTTTTGATTTTTTTGTTGTATAAAAAGTAGGCCAATAGGGATTTTTTCTTTCTTATTGTTCGATATAATTCGCACGTGTAATCTCCTTGGCTACCGTTCAAAACTGAGCCAGGGAGAGAGGGTACTCGAAGTTTCGATCCATCCTGTAGAAAATCTTATACGGGTATAAAGTTTATTGTCGGGTCCGTTGTACGATGATAAAAACGGACGTCTACAAGACTCTCTAGAAGTGTAAAGCCATTCTTACAGGATCCAGTCACCTCGAATCCCGCCATTCCTCCTTAACAACCAGCACATTTCCTTCTGTTTCCTTGATAATAAAAAACTCGGTGTCACCTTTTCTGGAAACCCTACATTCCCCATATTTCCCGACGATGTATTGCACCCCTGATTCAATTCACCTGTCTTGGCACATCCTACCATTCGGCATTCGTAAAATCTCTTTGCCTCCTCCCTACTCGACGATATACGTGACGGTTATGGTGGATTTTTTCAAGCAACAAGGTAATCGTTTGAAAAGACTGATGAATTGTATATTAGATTATTTTCGGCACCCCCCAATGTCCTCCGTTGGGTGTAGTTTTTTGGGTCCTTCATCGGGCAAGTGTGTTCCCAGATTAAGAATACTATTAGGATTCGGGTTTTTCGTGCTTCCTTTGGTGCAATCGTTTGTTTATTTCCGTCCAATATTTCTCGTTGTTTCTTAATTTCCATTTTGTGATTTTTGCCTTGGTACTATTGATACTGTGAATCCCTAAGTCTCTAGACCCATGAACGCTACAACGACCATTTTCTTTTGGCAGGCTTCCGCTCTCTCTCCTAGTCCTAAAACCCACACGCCCTAAGACCCTACAGAGGGTGACTTTATTTTGTACACTTAACCTACGTATTTTAGTTTTGTAATTAAACACCACCCTTGAGCTAATGTCACTGACATGACGGCTAGATTTTTGTTTATGCTCAAATTGAGCTGAATCTACTTTCGATACTTCCTCAATTCTAGATCCGTCATTGTACAACCATTTTAAAAGCAGGGATACCTTGAAATGAAGTTTTTATGACCAACCAAAGTTTTCACCATTTTGGCTGAAAATACCCACTTTGTACTCTGACCCATTGTGTAGTCGAAACTGGGTCAATCTTCATGGAAATTTGGTGAAAATATCACTTGTCACTTTTCCTATCAGGTAGTGAACACAGATTTACAAAATACCTCGAAATAAAGTTTTTATGACCAATCAAACTTTTTCACCTATTGGCCTGAACGTAGATTTGTACTCTGAAACACTGTACACGCGTGACTCCGTCAATCTTCATGAAATTTGGGGAAAATATCGTCTGTCACTTTTCCAATAAGGTGCAGAAAACAGATTGAAAAAGTACCTTGAAATGAAGTTTTTATTACCAACCAAAATTTTCACCTTTTTGGCTGAAAATACCCACTTTGTACTCTGACCCATTGTGTAGCCGAAACTGGGTCAGCCGATACAATTTCCCCATTTCAGGTTTTTTGGAGGTATGCTTGTTTGATAATATTAAAAATAGTTTCATATGCTATACTCATTAATATATACTGGCGGGGGATTAAGCCCAATATTTTCTCCATAACAGCTGGGGAATACGTTCTAATCGCCGAAACTTTTGTTTTATTTGTTTCTCCGTAGAATTCGAAGACAACCCAATTACAAGTTACCTTTTCAATATTGCTAAGTTGCTCTTTTTTGGCTAAATTATTTTAGATGGGAATAAAATTAAATATGCGTCAATGTGCCTTTTCATGAGATTCACAATTGGTTCATTACAAAGTTCGCCCGGTTTTGTATTATTCACTAACATGGAAGCTGTCGAGAAAGAGCACACATTGGAAAAGGGGTGAGGCGATATTAATTCCATCTAATCAATGTCAACTTTAAATATTGATTGCGTTTCCAGCTCAAAGTTAAGCTGGAGGTGTTCAATTCATTTTCACCCAGTAAAGACATGTTTCAACATTAAAAATGAAGTCATTGTTGGCATACAGGGAGACTTACCATCGAACCAGGTGGGTGACGAATTGGTTACATCTTTCAATTGCATGAATCTCAGCTTGGAAGATACTTGCGTATTTTTCCATGGGGTCTGAGTTCACAGATCGCACACCTTCAAGCACAGATATGGCGTTGTTATTTGGATCAAGTGACAAGTAGAGTCAAGTGAACAACAACATAAAAACTTTAAAACAGTAATAATAACAGTTCCATTATCATTTTCTGAAGTGTTTACCGAACACGTATGTGGAACAAATAGTTAGGAATCAACGGAGAGTGAAAAATAATAGTAAGAATGGGAAGAATAGACGATGAGAAAAGTTTGTCTAGATTTGAGAGGACGGAGCAATTCATTTGGAGATAATAACACAAAGTCAATTCCCACGATTTACTTTCTCTTTAATTTATTACTTTTCTCAAAAAGCTCACTAATTTAGTTTATTTTATTCATAGATTTTTCTATTTTCGTCTCAATTGAACAAATCAGACAGCTTTATGTAAGTTGGTAATAGATGAAATTTGTCAGTTTCATTCAACATAAATTCCAATTGTGATTCTTGGCTTAAATGATAAAATCATTTTTAAACTTACTAAATCCACGGTATACTTACAAATATTGTACTTAGTCTGTACTTCAGTTTCAAGGGTGATCTGTAAGTATACACCAAGAATGCAATAACTATTCAGATATCGTGATGTAGGCTTAAGAAAAACATTTTCTTTTTCGTGCCAACGTTTCGATCTTTTATTGAGATCATCTTCAGGGCTCAAAGTGTTTGTCTTCTGGGTGATTGTACCATTCTTGCACGTCGTGTTGAGAGTGCACTGAAGACGATCGCAATAAAGATCGAAACGTTGGCACGAAAAAGAAAATGTTTTTCTGAAACCTACTTCACACCAGACAGCATCTCACGATATCTGAATAATTACAGATTAATGGTCACTAATCTCTACACATAAATTTATTTTTGTTTTATTTTATATACTACGGTATTAAGTACAGTATTATTATTATATCCTTTGGAATTTTTTTTAATTTATTTTAAAACGTTTTTGCAAGGTGAAGAAAAAAAATTTACTTAATTTTTCAAATTTTTTGAAATAATTTTAAATTATAAAATAGTTTTACGAGATTAAGAATTTTTTTTTCAATAGTTTTTCATTTGCCGAAATAATTTTATATTTTACAACTTCTTTATATGATTAAGATATAAAGGATTTTTTCATCAGTCATTTTTCTTTTTCAAATCTTTTTACAAGGTTCAAGAATAAAATATTTTTTTCATTAGGTTTTACTTTGGAATTTTTTAAATTTATTTTAAAACGTTTTTGCAAGGTGAAAAAATAAAAAAATTAATTTTTCAAATTTGTTGAAATAATTTTAAATTTTAAAATAGTTTTACGAGATTAAGAAATAATTTTTTTCAATAGTTTTTCATTTGCCGAAATAATATTTTATTTTACTTCTTTATATGATTAAGATATAAGGGATTTATTTTTATATTTCAATTCATTAATCATTTCATTTTAAAATCTTTTTACAAAGTTAAAGAATAATTGTTTTTTCATTTGGTTTTCCTTTTGAAATATTTTTTTTTATTTTAAAACGTTTTTGAAAGGTGAAGAAAAAAAGAAAAAATTTCCTTAATTTTTCAAATTTTGTTGAAATAATTTTCATTTTTAAAATGGTTTTATGAGATTAGGAAATAATTTGTTTTCAATAGTTTTTCATTAATCATTTTTCATTTTAAAATCTTTTTACAAAGTTAAAGAATAATTGTTTTTTCATTAGGTTTTACTTTGGAATTTTTTTAAATTTATTTTAAAACGTTTTTGCAAGGTGAAGAAATAAAAAAAATTTACTTAATTTTTCAAATTTATTGAAATAATTTTAAATTTTAAAATAGTTTTACGAGATTAGGAAATAATATATTTTTTCAATAGCTTTCATTTTGTCAATATATATATTTTTTTTACAATGCGTACAACAAATTTCATTAATTCTTGTGAAATAGTTTTTACAAATAAATGTTTTTACAAGGTCAAAAAATAAAAGACTTTTTCATTTAGAGTTTTAAGCTTTTGCTGTAATAATTTTCATTTAGATGGTTTTTACAGTTAAAGAAAGAAACTATTTTTTCATTTAACTTTATAAATTCATGTTGAAACAATTGTGTTAGAAAATGTTTTTTTGCAAAATTCAGAAATAAAACATTTGTATATCAACATTTGTTTTTTTAAACTTTTACGTTGGTATTTACAGATTAACAAATGAAATTGTAATGCAAACCACTTTTCCAGATTAAAAATACTTGGGTTATGGTGGGATTCGAACCAAGGACCTCCAGTGAGGCGAATACGAGTCGGACGTTCTCCCCTTTTGTCCGCAATAAATGGCTTGAGTGTACCACTTCATTTTTAAGTGTAAAAATATTTTGTTAACAATAATCAGCTCAATATTAAACGTAAATAATTTTGCAGTTGTGTAAGTTAAACTGTTAACGCTTTGCAGATAAGTTGAGCGGAGCGGCATTTTTAATAACAGTCGTGGAGCAGATATTGCGTTTTTAATCAATTCGATATTTTTATAACACTCAGACCGGAGTTAATTTCCAGTAAAAAAACTCTATCTCGAAATTCCTGGGGAATTTGGATATATATAGTTTACAATCTCCTCGTTAATATTCGAGTTCTAGGGACCTACTATGCTGGATGCTTGAGTGATAATTTTTTTCACAAACATGAAGGCTCTCATTTTTTAAAATATTTTTTATTTTAATTTTTGCATATTTTACCTTAGACCTTATATACACTTCCTTGCACCTTTCATATTTTCACATAAATATCATAGTTTAACATAAATTAATATAATCAGCCCTTCCACCTGCACATTCTCGCTAATAAATACATTCGATCTTACATATATACTAGGTATCTATAAAGCGCAATGTGCAGCAAGTAGATATACAATATTAAAATTCCAAAGAAAAAGACCAGTGTCAAAATTCAGTCCATTTATTGAACGAATAGGACGGAGAATATTGGCGATTTTCCCCCAGCGGATGTGGATTCCAGTTCCGGCTGACGAACGTGCTTCTATAATGAAACTGTTTTTTGCCCAGGAAGCACACTTCCGCCCCAGGGGTTTCTTCCATTCTGGATAACGTCGACTGCCAAATCTTTACGAGGATTAACGAAGTCGTTAGAAAAAAAAATTTTTTTTTTGCCCCTGTTACCATCCCACACGTGCCTGTAACAATGCTGTTCCGTTTTATGAACAAATTTTGCCAAGTCACTATTCCTTAAGTGAAAACAATAATTAATGAATTGTCTGTTATAAAATTAATCATTTAAACAAATTAGTTTAGATTTTTTATTAAATTAATATTATAATAATTAATTTTTTTATTTAATTTAATTTTTATACCGTTGTCTAAAAAAAAAATTAATAGTCATATAGCACATTTTTCAACGAACGGTCGATGGAAGACAGAAATATAAATTTAAAAATTAATCCGAGTGAACCAAGGTCACGGCAGCTCCAGTGGGCAGAGCTGCTGCGTATCTGGCCGAAGATCGTGGGTTCGAATCCGGCTCGATTTTTATA
>CM077107.1:25247847-25259009 GCA_039619505.1 Cimex hemipterus
TGTATATATGTATATATGTATATATGTATATATGTATATATGTATATATGTATATATGTATATATGTATATATGTATATATGTATATATGTGTATATATATGTATATATATGTGTATATATATATGTACATATATATAATATGTATCACACACACTATCAGACGGCCAGGCAGCCTAAATGGCAGTAAATGCTTTATGAAAACATTTAAAACATATATATACGAATGTTCGGATAAAACTAAGACTATTGAAACGGTTTCAATGAAAGTTTCACACTTTGTTTCTATTAGTGCCGCCAGTGTTTAGAGAATATTAAATGGGCATATAAATAACAGGGGTTAGAATTTTTAAACAAAGAGTGAGAGGGAGAGATTTCAGGAATTTGTGACGTCCATTTTCACATCTGTTTGTCCAGCTGGCAGCTGTCCAGACTTGGCCTTCGGCTACCGGTACGATAAACGTTTCCCGCCTCTTTCAAATTCCAATTTGAAATCGGTAACGGTCTGTAGTCGCAAAAATTACTGAATCGTTTTTAATGCGAAACTACTGATACATTAATACACGTTTTGCCGATAGTAAGACAGGAAGATATAAACTTCGTTGTATCTTTACTATAGTCAGCGGTACTGTCGCTAAAATAATGAACTTAATTTACTTGCCAATTAGAATATGGAAATGCTGGTCGACTGGGATAAGTCATAGAGACAACCATGCTCGTGTGTGCGTTTACGCACAAAAATTTTCAGATTTGAGCATATATAAATCAACAATCAGAACAACACTATTGAGATCAAGATGAAGTAGTCAATTATCTTAGTTTTGTATGTTCTTTTGGTTAAATTAGCTTTGTAAATTTCTCATTGTTTATTATTAATTGTGGTGATTCGGCCATAATATATAAAATTGCATTTTTTGTTATGTACAATGCCACCAAAACGAAAAATGATTGTTCGTAGAAAAATATTAATATTCTTACTACAATTCAAAAGATGTGTTAATACAAAAATACTAATGGTGCCAAACAGAAGTGCATTTTTAATTCAGATTATTGCGATTTCCAATTTATCTGACTTTTGCAGTAATGGTAAACAAGTCACAAGTTCTGTAATTACTGTTCTCTAGATTGAATTTGGACAATGCGGGGTTTTTTCATGAACAATTGGAGATTGCATATATGACAAATAGAATCACCAAAATCTTATTATATCCAAAAGTATTGCAAGGGATTTAACGCAGAATACAATTGTAATTACAATTGAAAAATAATCATTTATACTTGTAAGAGTCGGGTAGTTAACATTTCTCTATCTAACAGGCCAGGGCCAATGTTAGATGTTAAGTCGAGAATATAGTCACATTGTTAGCCGCTAGGGCTTAAGTAACCAACATGGCTGCCATGATTTTAACAGCTGTTTTTTTTTTGTTTTTGTTTACACGTATTTTTATTCTTAAATACGCGATGATTAAATCAGATCAAAACATTTCTTTTGTTATTTTCTGACCTGTCCGTATACTTTGAGTCATAATAAATACATCCCTTATCATATAAAGTTGTGGGCCGTTAGAGGTTAGGATATAAGTTAGGCACACATTGAAGCGTGTCACTTTGCGAGTTCACAGATAAAATTGTGAATGAAAGAGTTGATTTATTAAACTTTTTTATTAACTTCTAGCACATTACAATTTAATACAAAAGAAAACAAAAACAAATAACAAGCAGTCAAGGACTGTTTTAGTTTTATTTTTGGTTCTACCAGTCGCCACGCGAAGCGTTGCGGAAAAATTAGCATTAAACCTGCTAAGAAAAGAAGGGGGCGTTCACGATCTGACTAGACGTTTCTCTATTCGATTTAACACAATTTAACATCGTGAATACCTCTTATGCCTTGTACCTTTGCAAAGCTAGAGATCTAACAACAACCGATTCGGTTAGGCCATCAAGGAAATGTCAGTCCAGACCAATGACCCACCTGAAGAAATACGCTGTAATGGGAGTTCCTTTCTTCAGCGTGTTTCCATATGAAATTACGCCTAACTGAAGACATGAGGTTGACTCTCATCTAATCAGCAAAGAAAAATCGTCTATCTGTCCAATTTCATGTTCTTGAGCGAATTGAAGCCTGGCGATTTTCTGAGCTGGCCTTTGAGCCTGGTACCTGATTTTGAAATTATTGGTCTTCTTTTTATAGGCCTTCGGAAAAAATAGAAACATTTCGGTTTATTGCATCAGATATTTTGTCTTATTACGCGTAATGTTACGTTTCATTGAGTCAGGTGAGGGATGAATCTATCGTCTGACTCACCTGAGACCTAGGTCGACCTTGTCCTGACCTTTTAGTGTAAAACCAATTTTTCCTGAAACATCGAAAAACCCTTTCTATTGTTTATCTTCTTTGCACTCAGTCTCCTGACGAATTGAACTTCCTGTGTCCTTCCTCTAATAATGTTATGACCCTGGGCGATACTTTCTATACTCCCCTTGGGCAAGGCCATGTTATACAGCTATCAATGTCTGAGGCGAAACACGACAATATTAATATCAAATACAATCAATTTTTGAAATTAATTTCCGAGATTAAACTTATTCCATAAGAAGTTAAACACTTTTCTTCCAGGAAGGAAACCTGTGCTATTTTTTTCATTAGTCTTTTTCACGACTCGTCCGCCCCTCGGATCGCCCTAGGGCGAATGTGTTCACTCGACAATCGACAGTAATGTGTATACAACCTTTATTTATTTTTTTTAGAAACCACCCAAGACACTTAAAAAATAACAAACGAGCATTTTTAGAAAACCGTCCATTCTTTCTACCAGTTTCCCGGGGGCAACTTGTTCCGTATTATTATAGTACCTTTTGTCAATAAAGGGTTGAAAATGTAGCAATTAATATTCCGTGGGCTGGAAAAAGGGCGTTACCTAGGTCGGCCGTTTTTTATTTATTTTTTTTCTCCAACTTATACCCCTCGGAAAACCCAGCCGTAGTGTTTGTTCGACCCGGTATTTTTAATAGATTTTTTCTCTCCTCTCCTGACGATACAGTCTTCATTTAAACACTTTCCGATACCCTTATCTTCTTTACCCTCGTTTTTTTTCTACCCCTTCATCGGCTCTGTTTTCAATTAGTTCTCTTGTTTCTGAACGACCCGCGCCCCGAGCCGCCTCGAGCATCGCCTCGAAAGTGAATTTTAATTATCAGATCCAACTGCCGAATCGCGAGATAAGAATTTGGAAAATTAATGTAGTCCCTTCGGGAATCGTTCTATTCTCCGTTTGATTTAATTAAGCGAGATAGTCGATTAATGTGAGAAACGCCCAAAATACATAAATGTAATGTAATTCGGGACTTTCTCGAAGTTGGAAATAAAACGATTATTTTGAATTTTAAAAAAAGTTTTGTATTTTATAAGAACGAAATGGCCAAACTGCTGTGAACTGCATTATTTTTAAGAGAAGGAAATTCTCATTAGTTAAATGACAAAAGAGTTTTTAATATTTATATGTGTTTTTGAATTTTCATTTTTTTTTACTCAATAATTGTTCTTTTTCTTACAACTAGATAACCAACATTTCTATTTAAAAGTCTTATTTTTACAACCAAACCTATTTTTTTTGGGGGTATGGAAAATATGAAAAACCTAAATACATTAAAATTTAAGAGTGGTTTTTTTTTGTTAGAATTTTTCGTGTTGTTATCTACGCAAACCGTAATTGAGGCTGACATCGCCAAGTTGATAAACGTTAATGCGCCTGAAAGCCGCAAGCCGCGTTTCTCCTTTGCGAACAATTCACAGTTAGCAGGTTTGTTGCTGAAACATGCGAGCAATACATCTTAATTACACCATCCGCCTCAAGGCATCCCCTGTATTCGCTTAGCTTTTGAAATATCACCGGAACGGTCCTGGTTTTTTTTCTCCCGGTCCTGTTTGTTTGTCGGGTCGAATACTTATTTCCACCCCACCGCGGGTCCGGAGTGAGGGATGATTTAGCTCTTTGACTCTCGACTGAAATTTAAAAAAAAAAAACAAAAAAAACAAGAAAATTATGCCGATTTCAGTTTGGTCATGTCCAATATAGCTTATTATGAAAAACGATCAACTTGAGAAAAGATGCTAGGTTACAAAAAAAATAAAAAAAAAAAGTTTGTTTTAAAATAAAAAGTCGATCTATTTGATACAATGTTTATTCATAGAAACGGGATATTTTTTTTCAATTTCATTGAATTCAACTTTAATTGCAACTTTTTAACCAGGGATATTGTCTTTGGAAGGGACCTTCGTGTAATAAACGATGGAATGAAAATCAATGGCTCAATTGAAATTCAATTTCGATTGGTAACGAAATGAAAATGTTGTCCGGCTTTGCAGTTGATAGGACATGGCAATTATTCCGTTTAAAAACCGACCGCAGAAAGCCACAAATTCAAAGCACAAAATATTGGCTACTTTTAAAAACATTCCGCTTTGAGGCATTCCGGCACTTTTAAAAATGTACGGAGCTCAAAAAATATTTTCACTGTTCTTTTTTTTTATACATTAGTTCAACTTAACTTATATTACCCAAGCCGTACTGGCCCGAGAGTCCGGGTTTCATCGAGAAAGGTGCCCCCTCAAGAAAGCATGACACCTCTAAACTACCGGTTTCTATTATTATGATGATGACAACACACCCATTCATTAATACATTTTCTTTTTGATTTGGCTTATAAGTTATAAGTTAGAGAAGATAAAAGTCTTCATTAAGGTCTGGAACAAATTTCAGGTATTTTTATTTTTGCTAACTAGAGAGTTGAAGTTTATCTTATTGTTCCATCTTTCTACCCTTCCATTACTCTGTTATTACTTACTATTAGTGTATTTATTTTTTAAAGAAGGTTCGCAACATATCAACCTTTGAGGTATCTGATTTTTTTGAGAAAAATCTGACGGCAAGGCCGCTGGATTTGAACCTAGAACCGTTACCTACCATCGATGACCTCTGCAACTGGTCATTATAGTTTATTTTAGACTACCTATTTCGAAAAATAATATGTTAGAGCGTTTTTGTCATTGTTCTTTATTTTTCACAGTGGTCAGTGGTAGATCTGTGCGATTTCCATTTTGCCACGTCTTTTTTAAACCAAACTAAAAGAAAATAGTACGTAGTACAGGCCATGTAACTCATCAATCAATGTATTACGTTTAAAATTAAATCTAGTACCTTAACATTTTCTTTTTTTTATTTACTCTGTATAATAGCCAATGCCAGACAATAATGTTATGCGTATTCGTTTTGGGGGGAAGGGTGTCGTGAAAAAAGGCGAGAAGCGACCGCGGGAATTGAACCCACGACCAGGGTCTACGAGCCGAGAGTCTCTCACGCTAACCACTCAGCTGCCGCGAACATGTGATTCTATGAACACATATGGACACAAAACAAAGAGTATTCTGAAGGACAACGCCAAAAATTAAAAGAAATTTGCGTGAACTGAAGATGATCCTAATAAAGACCGAAACGTTGGCACGATAAAGAAAACGTTTTTTTAACCTATGTCACAAAAGACCGCATCTCACTCCAAATAATCAATAAAATCATAAATCAAATCATCATAATAAACTTTGATTTTGTTACAAAGAATATCGTTATGTATGATGTTTAGTGTCCGTTAACGAATGATTATTTGATTACTAGCGATTTAACAAAACACTTTCTTTATCGTGCCAACGTTTCGATCTTTATTAAGAACATCATCTGGGATTTATAAACATAGTCTAAATTTTACAAATAGATGTAGGATATGAAAAAAATTTTTTAAATCTAAAATTTTCTAGCATTGTATAAATTCATACTTTCAATGAAAAAATTTTCTAGAATTGTATAAATCCCTTTTTTATCAAAATTCTCTAGCATTTTATAAATTCATTCCTTTAATCAAAAAATTTTCTAGAATTGTATAAATCCCTTTTTTATCAAAATTCTCTAGCATTTTATAAATTCATTCCTTTAATCAAAAAATTTTTTAGCGTAGTATAAATTCATTTTTTTATCGAAAATTTTCTAGTTTTTTAATCTTTATATTTCTAGCATTGTATAAATTCATTCTTTTAATCAAAAAATTTCTATAATTGTATAAATTCACTTTTTTGATCTAACATTTTCTAGCATTGTATAAATTCATTCTTTTAATCAAAAAATTTCTAGAATTGTATAAATTCACTTTTTTGATCTAACATTTTCTAGAATTGTATAATTTCAATTTTTTTATTCTTTAATTTGCTTCCATTTATATAAATTCATTTTTTTAGATCTAAAATATTCTAAAATGGACTAGTTTCAATTTTTTAATCTTTATTTTTTTAGTTATTGTATAAATTACTTGTTTAACCAACCATTTTCTAGCATTTTATAAATTCATTTTTTATTGACTTTTTTTAGCATGGCATAAATTCATTTTTTTGATCTAAAATTTTCTAAAATTGTATAATTTTAATTTTTAAATTTTTAATTTTCTAGCGTTTTTATCAATTCATTTTTTTAAACTAAAATTTTCTAGCATTGGATAAATTCATTTTTTTCACATCCTATAATTATTTGTAAAATTTAAACATTGTTTATAAGTCCCAACCTCTGAAGATGATCTCAACACAGGTCGAAACGTTGGAACGATAAAAATTTTTTTTACTAAACCTACGTCAAAACAGACGGCATCGCACGATCTCCAAATAATCATTTACTAACGGCCACTAAACACTAGACATAACGGTAGAAGTTAAATTTTAGCTGTAGCTTTTCCAGTTCTTTTTTCACTTCTAGTCTAAATCCTCCTCTACAAAGTAACACGAAATTTGAGAAAATTGCAATTTCAGATTTTTAGTTTTACTTTAAGACTGATATTTGTACCAATTATGACATTTCTACCTACGTCATGTTTGTTGGAAAGGTTTTAAAATTTTGGAGATGAGTCTCCTCCCCCAAAACGAAATTAATATTGGAAAAATTGCAACCTCGCACATTCTTTCATTTTTTATAATATAAGACCTACCTTTGTACCCAATCTTTCTTCTTATGCAGGAAGCACTTTATAATTTTGACGATACACACTTTCCCCCACTAAAGCGACACTAATTTTCAGAAAATTGCAATTTTAAAATTTTTTACGTGCTGTAGTGATACTACTTTACTTACTGAAAACCGCCTTTTTTTCAGAATTTCATATTTCTAGCTATGCTGCTGGTACCATGTAATTTAAATCCCCGTAGGTCAGTCATTGACAAAAATACAACTTTTGAAATTTTCCACTTTCGTAAAAGCTTTACATTAAGTGATCAAGTTTTGGCAATTAGAAACATGGCGGTTTGCAGCTACTTGGCCAGTTAGTTTGCTCAGATACATTTGCATTAGTATTAGATCTATTTAAAATTTGTTGATGTCATACAACATTTTCTCGGACTCCCGTATCAGCTCTCAATTCCAATTTTCAGATTTTTACTTTTACTTAAAGACTTACTTTTGTACCGATTATTACATTCCTACTTATACTGGAAGTGCGTTAATTATCAACAGTCTCTAAACACCACAAACACACGTTTTAAAAATATTTCTAAAGAGTTATAGTTGGCCGAGAATCTTTTTTTGCCGATCTCAGTAATATTGAAAAACGATGGAAATCTCGGCCAGACGGGTTTGAGAGCGGAGTACATTACGGTTTTGAAAGGCCCAAGAGACGTCAAATGGAAATATGGCCCCTTTTTTCCTCCGGGAACCGGCCGTGCGTGAGACTGGTAAGGGTTAAAAACAGGCCCTTGGACGGTTATCCCCAATTCCCCTCGTTTACAACCAATCAGCATCCTCGAAAGAAGTCCCGTCAAATCCCCTAATAGGTACTCCCTGTGAAGGCTTAAGGATCCAATCTACTCAGCTCTGCGGGGACTGGGGGAGGCGGCGTGAACCCCCGAGAGCGGCCCTCTGTCAATCAGGTCCCACAGGTAGAAACCGCGGCTTAGCAACTATTTGGCTCTGGACCAAATCCCGGCTGAAGAGGTGGATGGTTGTGGTTCTTCGTCGTTACGGGGTGGGTTCAAGAGGACGCGCCCAATCGCACTCAATCGCACTTGAATCTTTGTGGGCTTAACCTCTTCTTCCCCTCTGCCAAACCATTCCCACCCTCCGACGAACGTTGCCAATTGCACCTCTTCGGCTAAGCCCGGGTAATTGATTGCCCTCCCAACCCTCAACGCCGGCTTAAGATGAAGGGGAAATAACGATGAAAAGAAAGATTCGGGGATTACGTTTTTCTTTCTGTCCTTTTGAATTGCTTAGAATGCGACAGGCAATAAACTATGAGTTCTTCCTTTAGATAGATTCGTATCAAAAAGCCAATCATATCTGTTATTTCATTTTAGGCTTTCTTTTCGCCATCTTCAGTACACTGATGTTTTTCTTTTAGTTTAAAATAAATACACGAAAATAGCGCAGACCAAACAATAAAAATAAAACGAGAAGCTGAAGCGCATCTGCCAGACAGACCCGAAAAATTAAAAACTGAGGTAAACCCAGGTTCTGGACTTACACAGGGTCTGTTTTTATTACTTTTAATTTATGGCATGTCAAATTATACGGCGTCAACCAAAATGTATCACGTTTACCAAATTTTCAAGAACTGCTTACACGCGTACCAGATTCCAAATGCATGTATTTATTAAAACCATTTTCAAAAACGAAATTATTTTTTTAAAGTAGACAACTAAAATTTATTTTGGGAAGAGAAAACTACTCTAAGGTAACATCATATATAAAAAATACTCCACGTTTTTGGGAGAAAATAAGCCAAGCTTGTAATTTTTGATCGTTACCGTCTACTTTGCTCTGCCTAACCTCGTTGGTCGATGGTAGGTGTTATGGCTATGCTTTTCGCCGTCTACAGTGTAGTCTAGGTATGTGCAGCATTTGTTCAATTTAGTTTAAATGAGACTCTACTAAACTGAAATTACACACATAAAGCTCTGATGATGGCGAGAATCTTATAAAGATGATCCCAATACCGAATCCTATCGCCCGATAAGCATTTTATCTAGGACAGCTCTCGAGAAGTTCTTTCTGAAACGAATCTTTTCCATCCTAGATAAAACAGAACAGTTTGGCCTCCTCAGCCACCACTCCTCAATTCAACCTTGTAGACGGAACAATTTCTTCTCGTCGCAGTACTGCTTGTGTGCTTGCCGTGTGGTGAACGTACTATTTGCTCGAATCTGTCTGCTCTCATCTTGCAAGTCAGGAATACTATCGGCCTCTGATTACTATCCAGTTAAAACTAGATTCCACAAGGTTGTATCCTCGGTCCCACTCACTTTTCCATTTACCTGCTGATCTCCTTATCCACATCGACACATATGTCTATACATTCAGATGTATATTCGGTTTTCTAATAAAGATTCAGTCCTCTCACGACCCTCTTTACCTTATCCGCTGGAAAAAATTTAAAAAATGACAATTTAAAATGAATTTTGGTAAAAGCCAAGTCACGCTATTTTTCTCGGTCGTGGAATAAAGACGCCATTATTCCTGAAGTTAAGTACGTTAGTTTACTTGGACTGTACATTGACAAAATATTTCAACATACTAGACTGAAAAAAAAAAAAAAAAAACAAGAACTAGACGTTACACACCACTCTTACGATAATAAAACATAAGGTCAAAAATGGCATTTCACAACAAACGACTGATAAACGATAATAAAGCCCAGTTGGACGTGCGACATTGAAAGATATCACAAAATCCATGTACATAACATTCCACAAATCCCTTTCATTACACGCCAATCCGTTATTCGGAGCCCGTTCTACTCCCAATAATCCTTACGGGAGATTAAAGCAACAGTGGACTCGCTACCTGTTGGGCTGTGCAGCTGAACATAGAGGATTAATATAACTGTTCTAGTTGTACTCCCAAAAATGTTTAGTTCGCCACTGAGTTTTTTTTTTATAATGTTCACAATATGAGGAAATGCGGATCAGTCGCTTTTCCACCAACAAGAAAGAGAAAAAAAGTTTCTTCCAGGACATGAATAATTCTGTATGTTCTGTCCGAAGTGGCGGAAAGGATTTAGGTTTTTAAAAAAAATAAAATTAGAGATGTCTGACTTACAACTTTAAGCCGTATCCTTCTCACATTGTGCAAGGACATCTGAACTTGATTACGGCAGGCGTCTAACGTTCTTTGCATTAATGCTGATTTGGAAGGATGAAGAAAACGTTCTTCCACACATCCTACGAGCTGAAGAATCCAAGTTCACCGCTAATGGCATACTGAACCGTTGGAATTTTCGAACGTCGTTGGAACAAAATCCAAGAATTTTGTATCCTTATCATCATCGGGTTGTTCACAGTATCAACGTTTGGTGAAAACTTCACATAAAATAATTAATTCGGCTTTGTCTCTACGAAAATAATTTAAACGGTGATCAGTGCATTAATTTTCCGAGTAATGTTTTACGAACACTATTGAGGTTTTTCTGTCACAACAGCGAAGAATGGTTCTCCAGGTGAGACGTTATGTCAATCGCCACTTCCGGGATAGGTGGATATGACCTCATGTCCCGATCTGGTGGCCTCCTCGGTTCCTAGTTCACTCCATTTGAATGTTTTGTATTAATTTTCGGCACGACCATATATTGGGTTGTCCGGAAAATAATGCAGGATTTTAAGTTTTCATTAAAAAAAATCTATATAAAATATTCTGTTTACGTTTACAGGATTACTCATTTGTATGAATGTCAACACTTATTAATCCTCTTCCAAATGATATTGTTTGTTTACCTCTGTAGCATTCCGCTACTTGGAAATAATTCAGTCATCCTTATAATGTCAAAGCGAGAATTTCGTACGATTTTCTTTTACGAGTTTAAACTCGGCCGAAGCGGAGCCCAAACGGCTAGAAACATTAACCAAGTCTGGGGCGAGGGTTGTGTTAATGAGTGCACTGTGCAAAGGTGGTTTAAAAAATTTCGGGAGGGAGATTTCAGCCTTGAAGATGAAGAAGGTCGTGGAAGGCCTTCCTCTCTTAATGATGATGTTCTGCGATCAGTGGTGGAAGAAAACCCCAAAACAACTGTTCGAGAACTTGCAGAGCAACTCAAAGTCAGTAAAACGACCGTCGCTGACCACCTCAAGGCGATTGGAAAAGTGAAA